>JAJDFF020000003.1:0-293730 GCA_021527025.2 Geoglossum cookeanum
GAAGTCAGCCTCACGACCGAAAGCCGGATTGGGAATCTGCTCTCGACCTTGAGTGAGGAATTCAATTTTGTTGAGGTCCATCAGTCTTTTCTCCCTTGGACTCGAGGTAGCTTTGCAGGTACCGAGAATCCGTGGTGATGTCGATACCCCAAGTCTTCAGGATCAAGCCAGCGGCCAAAGACTTCGCCGCGTCTGCTTCGATCCCGGTTTCTTGGAATTGCTTGACGAACTCAACAAACACACCCCAGGAAGTGGTATCGTTGAGCTTGATCTCGGCGTTGCCGATCTTATTGGCTTTCATGACGTCTTCCTCGCTGACATCTGACCAGTCCAGATCTCCCAGCGTCGTGATGATGCCAGGAGGCTTGGGAACGAACTCCACAGGAAGCTCGCCCGTATGGTCAAAGAACGCCAAGGCGAACTTGTCTGCGTAGTGCTCGGAGAGCTTCTCCTTGAGCCGGTCATGATCGAGCTCGCCCACAGCTTCGATGACGCGTGTGCTTTGATCCAGCGCACCGAACGTGCCGTCATCGAGTTTCACGATCAAGATGTTCTTGGTGGGGACCAAGGTCTTGATGGCGTCAGTCGTGACTTGCTCGGGCTTGGGGAAGATGAGCTCGGTGGAGACAGTGCCTTCGTCTTCCAGCGTCACCTTACCCACAATCACACCGGTTCCAGCCAACGAGGTGTTGGGGATCTCATCGTTGATCTCGCCCACACGCTCTTGCATGATGCGACTGACTTCCTCAGCCGAAGCTTCCGGATTCTCGTCAGACACTTTGTTGGAGAGATCACGGACTTTGGACTGGAGCTCGCCCATTCCAATGTCCAGTTGCTCGACGTTCTCCAAAGAGTCGCCAGACAACGGAATGTTCTCGTTTGTCATTTAGTATTGCCTTCCTAAACTGAATTGAGAAACTTAACTTAGATCGAGGACTGCTGAACGGTGATCGGACCAGCCTGGTTCATGTAGATCTCAGCTTGTCTGAAGATGTACTCCAGGTCATTGAGTCGCTCGTCAGGAGTGAATCCTGTCTCAAGAAGTCGTCCGTAGTAAATGTGGATCAGGTTCAAGTCCCTGTGGGGGATCTTGGCATTCTCATCCTCACCGTAGGTGCGCTCTCCCGTGTACTGGTCTTCCAGTGCAAGGGTTTCTGCAGCAACATGCAGATCCATCGAAGGAACTGCCCAGAGAATGAAGCGCAATCCTTCCAGCGACGGAGAATCCTTCTTGACGAAGAACGTGACATCGTGGTCAGGAATCAACTGCCCTCCTTCAAGGATGGCTTGTTGTTGAATCCAAGCCGCCAGAAAGGGAGCAAAGAGGACCTGAATCAGAATGGCGTCGCTCAAGCATTCGCAGCGGAACTTGTAGCCGACGACATCTTGGTGATCCAAGACCAGATTGATGACTCTTGACATTCGTTACCTCATTGCCACGATGGGCGTGTGTGTTGGACTGGCACGGCAGTTGCGCGTCACCCATTCGCAGAAGTTGCGATAGTTGAAGTCGTTCTTGCCGAACTCGTTGTAGTTCCAAAAGAGCACCAGACTCGGTTCTCGAGGAGCTTCGTCGTACATACGCTTGACCGTGATCAAGCGATACGGGTCGAAGTGCTTGAGCAGATCGTCACCGTGATACTCTTTCAAGATCTCGTAGACTTGGTCCCTGGACTTCACATCAGGAACCATGATCAGCCAGTCAGGCTTGACGTTCTTCACCAACCAGCCAATAGATCTGCTGGTGTTGATCTGATTGGGTTCCATCCAAGCGACCACATCGGCACCAGAGCTCAAGGAAGAGAAGTGCGTCGAATGCAGCAACCGCATCGCAACCATGCTTGTGATGTATTGCTCGTAAGCTTCAGCTGCGACACTCATGCCGTCCTTGATGTCAGCGTCACCAGCATTTGCTCCACTGAGTTTAGCTTGTCGGAATGCCAGGTATGCAGGACGGTTCAGACTCTCCAACAGCGAAGGTACGCTTCGCTGCAGGGCTTCGATCATGAGTTCTGCTTGGACGGTCATTCGTCTTCTCCTAGTTTCATGACGCGATTCAAGAAGAGGTCAGCCTTGCGCTTGGCTGCTCCTTCAGCAATCGTGGTGACGCCGTAATGGACCGTGTAGACCCAGGCGCCTTTGTTGGTTGCGAAACGCGTCTTGTCCGAAGTGCCGTTGACCACGTTGGACGCAGCCAAGCCCTTCTCGACGAGACTGGCGTAGCTTGCCTTGGAAGGCAGGTCACCAGGCCACAGAGGACCACTTTCCACCAGAGCGATCAGGGTGTCGATCTCTCCGCCATCGAGTTGGTCCCAAAGCCACGCGCACTCGTCCCAGAAGTCTTTCTCAGACTGGATCATCAGGTGGGCGTGCTCGTACTCCGTGTGACGCACGGGATACTTGGCAGGCACGTTGATGGAGTCAGCGACCAGCGTGTAGCGAAGACCATCTTGACCAAAGTCAACGTCGATCTCACTGTCGGCGATCATCTGACGAATTTCACCGGATCCGAAATGCTTCAGGCCAGCTGCATTCTTCTCGATCCAGTTCGAACTCTTGAGTTTGCCAAGGACGTACTCCTTGACATGCTTGGTGATCAGCACCGGGATCTCGGCGTGGTTCTCTTCGCTCGGCATCGTGATCTTAGGGATGTTCACGACCAAAGAGTAGCCGAGACGATCCGAGACGATCGATCCGAGGTAGTTAATTGTGCACCAGAAGTAGGCGCAATATGACACTTGTTTCATTGACAGTCTCTTTCAGGCGTAATGTGCGAGCGTGAAGCGCTGGGCACGTCTGCGACGATCAGTAAGCTCGGGGAAGAGATTCTTGAACGTGCTCACGATGTGTCCATCGATCAAACGCTTACCCTCATCAGGACTGATGGGAGTACGCCGGTTACGAATGTGGTGAAGCTGCTTGAACATTGCCATGTCCACCGCTTCCCAAATAGCCGATGCGTGTCGGCTCAAATCGTTGTTGTCTTCGAATTGGTACTTGTGGATAGCATAGACTTCTCCCTCCACACCTACCGCGATCACGCAGTTGCGCAAGTAGTCGACATACCAGTCGTAGTAGTCGCCCTTGGGCAATCGCATGTGAGCAGTGAAAAGCATGTCTGCTTTGTTCTCTGCTTCGAATTGTGCTTCAAACGGATTCATGGACCTTGTCTCTTATCGTTCTAGAATCGCTTCTTTCTCAGGTCGAGATAGTTCTGACCTTGCTTGCGATTCTTCTTGAGCTCAGTATCGCGCCGCACTGAGCGAGAATGATGGGAACGCGTCTCCACCACGTAGTCGTAGTTGGAGATGATGTTGACCGCGGTTCCACCAGGAATTGCGTGAGACATGGTGACCACGCCATCTCTGATGTTGGTATTGAACTGCTCAAGCCTCCCCGCCTGGGTATAGCTAACAGTAGCAAGTTTTTCGGCTTGCTTTACTTCCTCTTCGATGCGGACCCAGGCATCGTTGGGGAACTCACCACGTGTAGGTGGTTGGATATCTCCGGTGAAGAGCTGGTAGAACTCCCCTTCCTTCTCCGGATTGCGGACACCCTTCTCGTACAGCTGCCGAATTCGACTGTTCTCTTCAGTACCGTTCGGTGTGACGAAGTAAATGACTTGATCGGGGAGGTAGTCAGGTTTTTCTTCACTCATCTCTTATCCTTCTTGTCGTCATCCTTGATACCGCACTTGTGCTTGGTCACCGTTGTGACATAAGCGTAGAACTGAGGACCACTGGATTTTCCAAGGCTCTTTCGAGCTTGCTTCTTGGCTTCTTCCCAGATCTCTTCGACTTCCTGAACTGTCTTCCCAGACTGCTTAGCGAAGCTTTTCACAGTTGCGGTAGGCATGGATGACTCCTTGTTAGTACTTGCGTTTCTTGTCGAACTTGCGGAACCAATCAGGATCGCTCTTGATCAGTTTTTGAGGTTTCACCTTCACAGGAGGAATCTCGTACTTGGACAGGTCAAACTTCACCTGACGCAGCTCGGGCTTATCTGGCGGATAGAGGTCGTCATGGAAATCATGGACCTTCTCCATCAGCACGATATAGTGCATGTCCCTCATGCTCTCCGGAGCACCTTGGTGCGGCAGCGGCATAAAGTTGATGCTGAAGTCATGACGGACATCAGGCATCACCATGAACATCTTGTCCCAAAACTGCAGACGCAGCTTAGGGAAAGCCTCTGAGCCACGAATGTTTTCATGGTAGACAATCTCACCGCGATGCAGTGCCTTTGTCGTCGTTTTGTCGCAGGTGACGAAAACGGTTTGAGGTCTGATCGAAGCAAGAGTCCTTTCCTCCAACAGGCGCAGGCCGATGTAGAGGTCGTCAATGAGTGGTCGATTCATCAGCAGCACCTTCGACCTTCTGCATCTTGGCCAGAGCTTCCAGGTAGGAGATCGAGCGCTTGTTCTGAGTGCTCATGCTCTGGACGATCTTGCGACGCAAGTCACCCACGATCAGACACGCTTCACGCAGCACATCAGCCAAGGCTTGATAGTGCTTCGTTTCACGAACGTCCTTCTCCAAGTGAGCGATGCGGTCGAGATGCTTGCCCAGGTATTCCAGCTCAAGCTCAGAAGCACGCATGGCAATGCGATTGCCAAACCCAGCGTATTCGATGTCGAGCTCACGGTGGTAGATAGTGAGATCCTTGCGAATGCCATGAATCTCGCGCATCAGCTCTTCAGCATCGATAGCGGGTTCACTGATGAACTGGCAGCGAATCACCACGCAATCCATCTTGATGGCTTCGAAAACCAAAGGGCTTTGTTTGTAATGAGCACACACCAAGGCCAGATGGGCCAGAGCCCAGAACTTGGAGCCATTGGTCGTGAAGACATGGTCGCCATTCCACATCTGGTGACGAATGTCCAGAGCAGCCAAAGCTGCAATGATTTCTTTCATGATTCCCTCTTTGACTTGAATTGAAGCGTCTAACGCTGTATTACCAAGTCAGTAATATGTGATCAAAAAGAAATAGGCTAGCAAACATAAGAGCAGGAGGGAAATTCCCTCCTGCTCTATGCCGGCTTAGTTCTTTTCTTTAGTCGAAACCGAGTTCCTCGTAATCGTCGTTGTAACTGCACCACCCCACCACACTGGCGTGATTGGTGGTGATGTAGGCTTGGACTTCGTTACGAAGCTTGAGGGTGAGCTCGTCAGCTTTCTTCACGTAATTCTGCATCCGCTCTGCACCGTCCAGATGAACCAGCGCACCCAGGGCGCACACCTCATCCATCAAAGCGTTGGCGAACTCCGTGAATGCCATCACGATTTCTTCAGGTGTCTTGACTTGTTGACGGATGAAGGAGCTGCCGTCCTTTTTGCCAGAATCGAGATTCTCAAGATCCAGATTCAAAGGCAAGCGATCCCTGTCGATATCCGTTGGGAACGTCAGTTCCTTTCTGGAACTGTAGCGCATCAAAGCACTCAGCAGCTTTGCGCCACGTTGTCGTGCGTAACCGACCTCGTAAGAGATGGCCGAGAGATACTCCGGGCACAGGGCCAGATCAGGAACCGTCATCCAATCATTGGAGCCGGTATTCGAGGGAGCCCAACGCAAAGCGCCATCGAGCCAGCCGCGCTTCCACCGAGACTTGATCTTATCACGCATCGTGTCCTTGACACACAGCTCGATGCTGTCGCGATCGATACGGAAGGTCTCGAGTTCGTGACCAGGTCTGACACCTCGGATGAACACGCGCTTGGTACGAGTGTTCTTAGTCTTGTTGATCAGGACATCCACGTCGATATTGACCTGCCAGTAGTCAATCGTCCAGGGCGTGTTGTTCGCACGAAAAAGAGACGACAGGCGACAGGTCTTGTCGACGTTGTCCCATGCCCACTTGTAGATATTGGCTGGCAGATTGGGGACATCAGGATCGAACCAGCTGGTTTGTGGTTCAATCAGGAAGTGGGGAAGGTCTTGCCCCTTGAACTGTTCGAGCTCCCGGAACATTTCTTCTAGTTTGTAGACGCGGCCAGAACGAGCCAAGCTCGCCACGTCGTCGGGTCGTTGATCGAGATACAAAGTAGTTCTCCCACGGGTTAGGGTTTTCAGATCATTGACCCTCTCCGTATTTAAAGACACGCGACAATGCGGCATAAACGGGAGAGCCGAAGCCCTCCCGTGTACGACTACTCTTGACCATAGACTATTGTCCTTAGGCCCTTCTCACGCAGTGTTAGACGAACTAACCCTTGAGAAGATTCACCCACAGCAATGAAGGGTTTTCCCTGCCAACGCCTACAGTCGTGAGTTAACAACGTATACGGAACCTACTCGTTCCACGTAATTAACCGCGTCTCTGAACTAGCGAAGGTCAGCGAAGTTCTATAGCGGAGGACTCCTAAGAACCCTGTTTCTACCCCTGGACATTAGTAGCTTCCAGAAGATCACCGCCAACTTGCTTAGTGTTTGTACATTCTTTCGAACGTAGGTGCTCGCGTTCATTTACCTGTTCGCCCTGGGGATACGCGAGTATTGACCAGGGTTCACATCAGGTAAACTCTATTCTACAAACTAGTTTCCTGTTGAATGCGTTCGAAGCTGCCTCGACTGTGGCGGCCACTAGCGTAAGTGTACGCGTACCCCAAACACCGTTGCTACCGTAAACGGTAGTCGTGTAGATGCTACTAATGCATATCTTCGAACACAACTGGTTGTTCTGGTCAGATGATCAGAGACCGAGGTATTTTCTTTACTCAGGGCAGGATGGTCTTCATCTTGATCCAGTTAAAACCAACAGCCACGAGGCTCTTGGTGTCTTCAGGATCGAGGACTTCGATGCGCAGCTCTTTGCCTTCGAAGTGAATGCACACCCCTGTGCTGGAGGTGAATGTTCCGACCTTCTGACACAGCTGAATCAGCGGCGGAGTGTCGGGCATTTGCAAGAAGTCCTTGAGGATCAGCTCAGGCTCTCCAGGCGCAATCTCTTGCTTGAAAGCCTCCTTGCCAGGATCGCTCCACATGACGTAGAGTTCTTTGCCGTTAAGTGTGTGAACCTTGAGCAAGGCCACAAGCCTCTCCCACTCTCCGATGGGAAGACCACTCATGTGACTCTCGGTCACTGTGATCATGTTGGGACCATCATCCATCAGCGGAGGAAAGATGAACTGTCTGGAGAACACGCTAGCTGTATCCATCACTCGTTCCTTCACAGGTTGGTAAAGTGCACAAGGCATTGTGGGTTCGTACTCAATCACATCAAGCCCATGTTCGAGTGAGGAGTCCAGCGTACTCACTCGGTCCCAAGCGCGCCGGTACCGCGTGCCTGAGACACTGTCTTCATCTGGAGCCATGAACACGGAGCGAAACTCTTCTTGAGCTTTGGTGAACCTCACCGTAGGAGGCGTTGTCATCTCCTCCTTAGGGACCCGCAATATCTTCTGCTCTTTGATTTCTTGTTCTTTGAGCTGTCTTTTCTTGTAATTGTCGTAGATCGCAAACAGGATAACGCCGATCGCTGGAATACCCATGACTGACAGGTACAGGATCGTTCGTAATGTGGCTCCTTGATCAAGTCCTTCAAACATCTTGTACCCCTTAACTGAGAACTAACTACACTGGCTCATAGAACTGGGACAAATAAAGAAAGCAGGGCATAAAAGCAAGAGGGGAATCCCCTCTTGCTCTATGTCGTCAATCTTCGAAAGTCAGCGCTTCATTGGCCGAGAGCTCATAGATAGTCAGAGCTGCCTTACCGTTACCGTTGTACTTGCGCGGATTACCGCACATGGCACAGCTGCAATTACAAGCAGTATTGACCACCATACCAGCGCGATGAGGATCACGGTTCTTGAACAAATCGTTCCATCCCCAGTAGTCACGCCTAACTTTTACCAGACGTTGTTCGTGATGGCGTCGCAGATTACGTTTGAAGTCCTTCATGGTTCACATGGCTGAACGGAGGCCCCACGGCCTGCTTCGTTAGCATGTGAAACTCATGATAGTTAGTGCTTTGCATAAATGAAGTCCTTATCAATCTCAAGAAATCACACGACCCGCATCGTCAAGTTCGATGGGGTAACCGTCTTCGAAGTCAGAAATTCCCAACCAAGCCCAACCAAGACTTCGCATGATTGATGGCGCGTTTGGTTTCCATTTCCCTATTCTCCCTGTAGCAGAGTTCTTCTTGCTCTATGGTAAGGTAGGGGAAACGAGATGAAAGAGTTCCTAACTGCTTGAAACTACGGTGTACGTAAATGCGAGATTCACGCATGTTCTTAGCTTCAATTTCTTTCCTGACTGATTCTTCAGATCTGAGCCTTTCCAGCACATCTTTGTTGTCGGCCAGGTCTTTCTCCAGAGCAGCAAGAGTCCGCTTCATCTTGGCTCTGCCAGCAGGGTTGCTGTGTTCAGCTGAGAAATAAAAACTTGTATTGATCATCATGACCGTGATCTTGTCATAGACGTCGTACTTGTCATCTTCTGGTTCAGGGTTCGACTCAGATAGTTCTTTGGGTTTAGACGATTGCCCTTGCATCTTCTTGCGATGCTTCTTAGCAATGACTTCATGAGAAGCATCGATGATCCACAAAACCAATCCAAGACCAACCACAGCAAAGATAAGGATTGCACCCCAAGGATTCATGATTCATTCCTAGACGAAATAAAAGAGAGGTCCGAAGACCTCCCTTTTGTAGTGGTGTCGGCTACGGGCGTCGAACCCGTGTCTTCTTCAATGCGTTCGCTGAGATCAGCTGGTTACTCTAATCCACTTATTCAGCGGACCTTCCCATCGCAACCTACACCTCTGCTTCAATAGCAGTTGGCTCGGCACCAACATCAAAAACTAATCCACAGGCTCTAAGGCTACTTGCGGTACCCAGCATCGCCAGGGTTTGATGTACCGTGTGGAGCGGAAACGTTACTACCGCGCTTTTGTACTAGTCTTTGCCGATATGGGGAAGAAGAGACCCGGAATGGACGTTAGCACCCAAACCGTTTATGCGTCTTTCGAGATCCAACTTACGCCCTCTAGGGACTACGCCGGATTTTTGTGTCGCAGGTCTTTCATGCATCAAAGCTGTTCTACCGTCTGAACTAAGCCGACAAATAATTACTCTTGTTTTTTCAAATCTTTGAGCTTTTCTTCTTCAGCCAAAACATCGGCTAGAGTTCGACCGTCTTTCATGACGAAGAAGTCAGGGCCATGACGACATGGATGTCCGCGCGAGGTATCAAGCTTAATCTCAGGTCGACCAGCTTTTATCCACTCGTCAAGCTGACGCAATGCATCGCTCACTCGAGACATGTTTACTCCAGAGTTGATCAAACAAAGAGTTGCCTTCGTAAAAGACAACACTCTTACTTACGGCAAGCGCTTGAGAAGCTCAACTTCCTTTTGCCTGATCTCTTTGTCCAGCGCTTCAGCTTCCTTGACCTTACCTTCGGTCAAGAGCTTATGCGTCTGAGAGCCAGACATCACATGCACTCCCTTGAACAGAACTGCATTGCGATACAGAGGAGATTTAGCTGCAGACATCAATACCCCTCAAACTCCGTCTTGGTAATGACTTCGGATACCCACACAGTGTAAGTATCGATCGAGCCGTTTTCTGACGCAGTGTCATCTTCGATCCATTGTTTGGCCAGAGCATCTGCTTCTTCTCTGGTTGCAACTTCCTGGATACGAGGGTAGTAGGGTCTGTTTTCAGAAACAAGGAAAGCCATACTAATCTTTCTTCAAATGTTCAGGCATGATCACGACAGTCTTGTACAGCGTTTCAGGAAGCAGACCTCCGTAACGCGTAACTCCGATGACCTCTCCGTTCTCACCATACACGGGTTCAGATTCCCCGGCATGCTGAAGCGAATAGAGTGAACTCTTCAGAAGATCCGTCGTAGAGGAGTCGAGCGGGGCTTGGGTATTTTCCAGCGCATTTTGCAGGAGGGTGTCAGGACCGACTGTGGTCACGACTTCCTTGCCCTGTGCCAGCGCATATTCCACATAGGCCCGGTACTGCTGAACTGTCACACGGTAATGACGAGGTGTCTGAGCCAGTTCAAGCTTTTCACCAATGGCCTTGGCGACTTGATCCGAATCCTCGTAGGACACGATGTAGCAGTCTTCGCTGAGCTTCTTGAAGGTCGGGGGCGTGCTGTAATTCGGAGAGACAATCTGTCCTTCCGGAGTAGCGGTACCCCAGATCTGATCGGCGTTCTTGTAGATCGTCTCCGGATGATCATCAGCCCAAATGTGGATCGGAATGCCGATGGAACGCATGTACTCACCCTTGGCCTTACGGCAGGTGCAGTACAGACCATCGATCAGCGCCACGAAGTCTTCAGGCAGGACACCAACCATTTCGCTGGGGTAGCGCATGGTGACAACGTAGACCTTGTAGCCAGCGCGCTTGAGCGCCTTGACGATCTTCTTGAACGTCTCGACACTGGTATTGCCACAGCCGTCCCAGTCCAGACCGAAGTTGATGTTCTCGACCTTGACTTCTTTCTTGGCAGCTTCAAGAACAGCGTAAGCTGCCTCGTTAGCGACACGGACTTCCGGAGGCATGTAGCCGTGGTGTCTTTCGCGAATGACTTGGTAGAGATTTCTCAACGCGACGAGCTCATCGCTTTCGTAAAGTTCGGTCATGACTTGTCCCTGTTATTCCAGCACTTCGGCGCTGGTGATCACGACGTCATCGACAGGAACGTCGTCATGGAACCCCTTGCGACCGGTCTTGACCTTCTCGATCGCATCCACGACCTCGAAGCCTTCGATGACCTTTCCGAAGACAGCGTAACCCCAGCCCGAGGGAGACTCGGACTTGAAGTTCAGGAAGTCGTTGTTGACCGCGTTGATGAAGAACTGGTTCGATGCCGAATGCGGAGCGTTGGTGCGCGCCATCGAGATCGTGTACTTGTCGTTCTTCAGGCCGTTCTTGGCTTCGTTCGGGATCGGAGCATTGGCCTTCTTCTGAGCCATGCCCGGCTCGAAGCCACCGCCTTGGATCATAAAGCCCTTGATCACGCGGTGGAAGATCAGGCCGTTGTAGTGACCTTCTTTGACGTAGTCCAGGAAGTTCTGGACGGTACCGGGAGCCTTGACTTCATCCAGTTCCAGAACGATGTCGCCGTGGTTGGTGGTGAGTTTGACTTTCTTCATGTTGTTTCCTGTATCAGTTTAGAGACCGAGCGATCAACCGTGGATCGCGCAGCAGTTGTTCAATGCACAGTGCCGGATGAAGTCTCGAGCGCGTTCGAAGTATTCCTCGTAACGCTCGTCATGCTCTTTGCCACCCAGTACTGACCAGCTGTAGCCACGATTGGCGCTCTGTTCGAGATAACGTTCACGGATGAACGGCAGGTCTCGATTGGCCAGAACAAACTCGTAGTTCGTGATTCGGTTGTAGTCGTAGTCTAAGTACTCGACATCTTCCAAATCACGGTACGGCAGCGTCATTTCGATCACGAGTCTGACAGCCACCGCCCAGCCAAGCATGAGGCCGTCACCGGGATGCTCTTCTAGAGGACGGACCAAGGGATTGCTTGGCCCAAGACCTTGAGCATGCTTCGACACCCGCGGAGGAGGACCCTGGAGACAGATCTCCGGGTAAGCCCAGATACCGATTCCCATTATCCCTCCAGCGGATTGTCAGGCCACTCGGTGTACTTCTTGCGAACCTCTTCTTCACTCTCTTCGGTGAAGAGCGAGATCACCTTGATCTGCCACTCTTGTTTCAGAGGCGGAACGAGGCGCTGCATCAGGATCGCTTGGAGTTCGTCCCAGGTGTCACCCTGTACTTCCGGAGCGCGGAAGCTGGCACTGGACAACGTTGCATCCAGTTGAGCCATCAGGCGTTCTTCCGAGACCGGAACCAACTCCTTGATCAGCGAAATCAAGACACCGACGTCTCGCGCCACGAGTGGTTCGATGTTTTTGTATTTGGACATTCTTCTCTCCTTGCCTACTTCACTTCGTGGATCGTGTAGGACCACTCTGCCAGAGCGAACTCAGGGAACCGATCGATCGTCTCTTGACGAAGCATGCTCAGTTGACCCTTAGCAAAGTTCTCTGCGTCCAGACCGTCACGAATGTTCTTGACCATCGCGACGACGAGCTTATGTCCTGGCAACTGCCTTTGCAGGAGCGCCACCTTCTGTGTTGCCATGATCTTCCTTGATGACTTTCAGGTTGGGCCAGCGCTTGGTGTAGGAGTCGACCTTCATCTGGAAGAGCTTCTCGCTGGGCATCTTGGGGTTGGGACGAAGCACGCCGTCGTAGATCTGTTGCAAGCCGTACGGAACGAAGACTTCACCCGGACGAATACCGACACAGGCCGCTTGCACGATGAAACGCTCGATGGCGGTCTCAGCACTCGTGTTCTCTTCGTAAGGAACGCCGTTCTCACGGCTGTACCAGAGATGAGTTTTCGTTTGATTGGTCAGATCGATCTTGACGTTCAGATCACGCAGATCCGAATTGATGCTGTTGATGACCCAAGTCACCTCGGCACCACGGGACTCCTTGTCGAAGTACACGAGGTCATAGTCGTTGATCCCGTGCTCAGCTGGCAAGCCGTTGCGCAGATTCCAGATGGTCTGGATCAAAGACCCGCCCGTGAGGTAGCCTGTCTTCGTCACAGCGTGCGCCAGGTCGTTCCAGCGAGCCATGATTGCGTTGATGACCTTGTTCTCGCGCACATCTTGCAAGAACGCAGAGCGAGATGCAGGGCCTTCGATAAAGGCTTTGTGCTTCTCCAACAAACGGTCCAAGACAGCAGGACCGAACTTGCGACTGAGTTCTTGCAGCGTGAATCCGGTCTGACGCAGATGCAGCAGATCAGGATTCTTGTCCACCATGTGCTGGTTCACCAGCATGTATTGCATGTGTGGATTAGTCTGGAAAACGGGTAACTGGTACTTACCTCGGATGTGACCGAACCATTCGACGTAAGCATCAATCCCGTCCCAACTGCCGAGATAGCAGTGATGCGGCAGCAGTTGCTGCCACTGCGGAAACAGAGGAGTTTGCATGATTATCCCAGGAAGATGAAGAGGGTATCGAGATCAACCACGGGATCGATCATCTTGTAAAAGCGGTTGCGTTCAAGGCCATCGAAAAGGTACGAGGCCTCATCGATGATCACGCGCTTGAACTTGCGCGTATCCTTGAACTCGGGAGCTTTCAGGTTAAAGTCCCTGTTGGTCCAGACAGTCGGAGGATCCGTCTTCTCTGCCAACGTCCACGACACCAGGAGATCTTTCTTGGAGATCACACCCCGTGTCAGGACGAGATCGTCCTCGGAACTATTGGCGACAATCCAAGTGGTATTACCGGACTGTCTCCCAGCATTGAAGTTGATTGTCCGAAGTTCTCGGAAATACCTCACCCTTCCCTCGGGGTCAGACGTGTACGCATACTCTCTGAGGTGCGAATGTCTTTTGACGTTGCTCTCAGCAAACGCGATGACGGCTGCCAAAGCATCGTTGACGAGTTTGTAGTCTGGGGTTTCGATTGGTCGATTCATGTTCGCGATGGACATCTTTCGAGCGCTTTCACAGTTGGTGGAGGGAAACTTATCTAAGCCACTACATGAATGGAGTACCCTGGATATTTGTCACCAGAGGTCCATGATCTGGTAGAACCAGGTGGCATTCTTGAACTCCACAAATTGGCTGCAGAATTCTTCCGAATGGACTCGCATCAAGAACTCAGCGTAATGCTCTTCTTGTTTAACCGTTCCTGACGGTATCTTTTTGACGTGAGAAACGAATTTCTCGTTGTCTGGTAGTTGACGCAGAATCACCACCACTTTTTCAGTAGACATGGGGTCTCCTGTTAGACGGCATAAAGAGCGAGGGGAGTTCCCCTCGCCTTATGACGCCTTTGAGCGTTTACTGGATCACTTCCAGAACTTCAGATGTTCCCAGAAGCTCTCCTTGTCCTGAGCAGATTGCGCCACAGGCGCTTGCTGAGTTTCAGGATCGAAGACCAGTTCATGGATCTCCATCGACCATTCGGCTTGCTCGAAGTCCTTCAGACGACCCACGAACAAGTCGCGGTGATCGTTGCGAGTCTGGAGCGCGAACTGGATGGTGTCAGCGAGGTGTTCTGCCGGGACTTCCTTGATGAGGGAAATCACCTTCTGGCTCGGTCCTGCTTCGGGAGCAGAAGACTGAGGCATCTGGCGGAAGACCACCACGACTTTCTTTGCAGCCATGAATACTCCTGATTACTTCTTGCGGGGAGCCGGGGTCGGAGTCGGTGCAGGAGCCACCGGGGCAGCTGCGGGAGCAGCGACGCTCGACAGGTCGTACATCGGCCACTTGCTGGTAGCGTTGGCGGTCATGCCTTGCCAGGCAGGATGCGTGTTCTTCTTGTCCTTGATTTCATCGACGTTGTCGTTGAAGCATTGACGCAGAGCAGCCAGGCGAGCCAGCATTTTCTTCGACGAGAAGGTGCGCGACACCAGCAGTGCAGGAGCAGTCAGCGTGTCCACGGCTTGTCCACCACCCAGGTTCGGATAGTCGATCTTGGTCGGCGAATACACCGCAGCAGTCTTGTCATTGCCACGGATCGGCAGCAGCTTGAACTGACCCTTGATCGAAGCCACAGAGGGCGAGCCGATACCAGCCGAGATCACGCCAGCGTCGATCGCGCCAGAGCTCAGATCCTTGATCAGTGCGTCGTTGTCCGGATAGGACTTGACGACCCAGCCATAGCCCAGCAGTTGGTTCAGGATGGTAGCTGTGAAGACCGAGCCACCAGCAGCACCGACTTGACGACCCTTGAGCGACTCGGGCGTGTTGAACACGATCTTGTCAGCACCGATGCCCATCACGCCGCCTTCTTTCTTCACGTCCGAACGAGCGATCAGATGCTCAGCTTCCGGATGCAGAGGAACGATGGTCTTGATGGAGGCGACAGACGCCGGGTTCTGGATCTTGAACCATTCCAGCAGGTCACCAGGCACGACGGCCAGTTCCACCTTGTTGTTCTTGATCAGGTCGACGTTGTCAGGGCCGCCGTTGGTCGTGCGTTCACGCAGTTCGATGTCACCGGCCTTGCACACGGCAGCCAGCTCAGCGATCACGGTGGAGTAGACACTCTTGTTGCGACCAGCGCCACCAGCGACTTCGAAGAACTGGGAAGTGTCGACCGGAGCTTGCTGAGCGAAGACGGCTGTGGAGAACATCGCACAGGCCATGGCCATGAACAGACCGAATTTGCGGAAAGTGTTTTTCACTTTTGACTCTCTTGAAAAGACGTGGTTGATGAAAAGAGAAAACGGAGTACTGCTTACTTGACTGAGTACTTGATGCGGAAGCCGAAGTGGTTCAGATTGACCTGGGTCATAGGACCACGTTCGAAGATACACAAAACATCACCATCTTTGGTGAGGCTCAAGTGCATCTTTGATCCAGCGTAGTCCTGACCGACTTCACCACCGAAGAAGACCTCGATGAGTTTCTCGTCGTTCGAAGCGACTTCGAAGTAGCGACGTTGGAAGTCGTCACCGCACCGACCCAGTGTGTCGACGTAACCACCGGCCTTGGGCCATTCGAACGAGTGGACGATCACCTTGTTGGGGAACAGACGATTGGCCACACTCAGCGCGAATTGACCGCGGCTGACTTCAGCGCGGACGTCCCAATCCTCGATATTGGTGACGCGCTTGTTGTCCTTGACAGCAAAAAGCGCGCTGTACTCGGATCCATCGTAGCGTTGGATCATGGTGGCCTCAGTTGCCGAAGCCGTTGAGGGTGGGTTGCTGCTGTTCCTCAGCCGGGGGAGGAGTAGCGCTGCCGTCGCCGAAAACCACCACCAGACCAACGGTCACGATTGCCAGCACAGCCAGACCGATGAGGTAGTACTTTGCCTTTTTCATCGCGGAATCTCTTGCTTGTTTTGTTGGGTGATGGGGATCTCCAGCGTTTCCGTGGGAGACAGCTCGATCTGTTCGACCGCTTCAGCAGACGTGCGGGCACGGTTCTTGGAAGCGTCCTTTTCCATCTGGACACGACGGCGAGCGATATTCTCTTGCACTGCACGCAGCGAAGCGTCGTTGCGGACCTTGTCCAGCAGATCCTTCTGGGCGATCTCGAGCTTGCTCTTGTTGAGCTTGTCGCGAGCGTCACTCAGACGGTTCTGTGCGTCCAGACCGCGGATGGCTTTCTCCCACTTTTGGAGGTCTGCACGCTGAGCAGTGATGGCGCCGCGCTGCTTGAGCACGTCTTCGCGCATCAGTGCGATTTCCTTGATGTTGGCCTGGTAGTCCTTGGGCAGCAGATCGGCCTTCTGAGCATCGTTGCTCTGATCGAAGAGCTCGACTTGAGTCGCCCATTCATCCAGCGCATGCTCAGCGTTGTTGACCTGCTTGGTTTCCTTCTCGTGCAGCGCCCACTGAGTCGCGATCGGATTGCTTGCAGCGAAGTTTTCCGCCCACTGGATGCGCTTGACCTTGAAGCGATTGGCGATCTCAGGTGCTCCGAAGAGCACAGCACAGCCGACGCCAAAAGCGATCAGCGCTGCGACGCCAACAGCTGCTGCACCCAGCAAGATCTTGGCGATGACGAAACCGAACAGTGCCAAAACAATGGCACCTCCCAGACCTCCGAACCACTTGATTCGTGTGGAGATCTTCTCCGCCTTTTCCTTGAACAGATCAAGGTCAAAGCCCTTTTGATTTTCACTCATGATTCACTCCGCTCCGGGAGAGTTGTGGTTGATGAGAATTACCTACTAAACCATGCGGTGTCTTGATAAAAAGACTACTTCTTGTTCTCGTTGCTGAGGGTGCATTCCCATTGACTGTTGAGCCAAGCGATGTGACCGCCTTCGAAGACAAGGTAGGCTCCGTGCACACCAATCACCACAGCATCGTTCCCGACCTCGTTTCCGGCTGGATCTTCTGGGTTGGTGTAGATGCACACAAACGACGGGCCGAACGTCTTCTTCAGGTATTCTCCCATCTGGACGTGCTTGCGCAGATGGGTGTTGACACCGATGGAGATATCGTCAGGAAGGGAAGGCCAGACTTGGTGGATTTCCTCGAAATAGACAGGTACCGGCTTGGGCGGTGGTGCAGGTTCTTCCTTCTCTCCTGAGTATTCAAAGCCAGCCAGGTTTTCAGATGCAATCCGCACCCAGTCACCGCTGGTGAAAATCACCAAGATATCAGCACGCTCGAAGGTCAGCGTATTGGGATCTTCTTGGACGACGTGTGCCCCGTTACCCTGTTGCTGATGGTACGCGGCCGCGATCTTGTCGCCGAAAATCCTGGTGAAGTAGTTCTTGACCGTTTCACTTTTGATCATCAGACCATTACCGTGCACGTAGGCTGAATCAGGCAGCGCGGGATGGAGTTCCGCTGCTGATTGGAACTTCGGAATTTCTTGAATCACTTTTGTTTCCTTAAAGACCTCTGGAGAGCTTCTTGAAAATCCCGATGTCCTTGGTAAGGGAATCGTAGGCTTTCTTGAGGTGCTCTTCAGTAGCGAAGTAGACCGAGCGAGCGCCGACAGCTGTACTGTAGTCGATCACCAGCTGAAAGACTGGCAAACCAGACGTTTGGTCCCGCGTACGACTCGTTTGCATCAGCAAGATGTCGTTGATGTCGACGATGGCTGTGCGGGTATTCTTGTCTTCCCACTGAAAGCCAGTGTCGATCTCAATGGTGAAGTTCATGGTTGACTTGGTAGCCATTACTAGTCCTTTACTTGTTGAATGCCAGACGCGTTCTGATGGCATGAATGAACTTGGTCCAGAAGGACGGTTCTTCGTCATTCTGAGCCAAGAGGCTGGTTTCACTCCAGTCTGGTTTGAGTCCTTCGTTCTGGATCCAGAGCTTGTACAACGGCCAGTTGTAGATCTTGTTGGAGGTGGCCTTTACCAACTTGAACCGGCCGTCTTTATAGCCGGACTCAATATCCACCACAGCCAAGGTCACGGAATAGTCTTCCATCTGCACGTACCAGTACTCTCCTTGCCTGGGTTGAGTGGTCTCGTAGTGAGTAGGTTGGAAAACAGACTTGACTTGGAGATTCAGCCCTCTGATAGCGGCGTTGGTGAACTGCTTGTTGTCTTGCAGGAAGAGCGTTCCATAAGGCGTGTGGAAGATGTCCGGCAGAGCCTGTCCGTAACTGTTGAGCTTCTCAATCTCGGGCAGCATATTCGCGGCCTTGATGCTGGAATATCCCGGCTTGATGCGGTAGAAGCATCTCTTGACCAGAACGAGAGTACCGTCGACTGCACTCGTCTGGCTGTAGAAAACCAACACCTTCGTCCCACACGCATCGGCAGCGCAAAGGAAGGCCGATTCGATCTTGTGGCCTTCAGAAGCGAGCTGCAGCTGCTCCATGTTCTCGCGACAATACTGCGTCAACTCAGAGCTGTACTCGTAGTAGAACTCTCCCATGAGGAAGGAGTGCAGCTTGTAGTAGTTCTGCGGATCGAACGACACATCCAACCAGCCGTTGGACAGACCGTAATATCCGTTCTTGATGATTTCAGCCATTGCTTTGTCCTTCTTTCTTAGCCCAGTGTTTCATGGCTGCGATGATGCGAACGAGTCCGGCTTGAGCCGCTTGATGGTTGCCGAACTTAAAGATGGACGGGGTGTCGCAATTGTGTTCTGTCACAACGAGTTGTTCGCTGTAGCGTTCACGAATTCGTGCACTAGAGACCTTGCGAACATCGACCACAGCGAAGACCTTGCCGAAGCCGTTGTCCAAATCAACGATCGGATCAACTGCCGCGTTATACGACGAATACTCGGTCTCGTTGGTTCTTTCCTTCATGACCGAATACTTACCCCTCATCACTAGGTTGGTAATATGGGAACCCGTCAAGGAGAAGACTTTTCCGTTTTTCAAGAAAACGTGAAATGATGAGTCATTGAACCAGACTTGGTGATCAGTTTCTGCCTCGTTGCTATTGTCAGTAGTTTTGAAACTGTACTTGCGCTCCAGGTCAAGCATACCTGCTTCACACCGGGAGAAAGCCACAAGGATATCCAAATCCAGACCCGCGGCCAAAGCTTGCTTGAGTTGTTCGTCTTGCTTATACGCAGTGAATAAAGGTGTCAGGATGAAAGACGCAACTTTCGTTGGCTCATAGCTCCACAGGTCTTGAATGTTGTCGATATGGATGGTCTGCATTTCACACTTTCTTTAACGCGGCATAAAAGGGGGTGACGGCATAAAAAGAGGAAGGACCGAAGCCCTCCTCTTTTCAGCCAATCGAAGGAGACCGAAGTCTCGTTGATCAGTCGCCTTGCTCGAAGCCGTCCAGGTCGGTGACCAGCAGGATGGTGTCGATGTCCGGGCGGTTGTAGGTCGTGTCGATGTTGGCGCTGCCGATGTAGCAGACCGAACCGGTCTTGGCCGTGACGGTGAAGTCCGGACCCGTGGGGTTGTCCAGACCGTAGACGTCGGCCACCAGCGAGACGATGTTGCCGTCGTACGTGACGGTGCCGTCGCCGTTGTTGACCACCGCGCCCGCAGCGCCGTCGGGCAGCGAGCCGATGTCCACTTCCGAAGGCAGCACGCCCAGGCCAGCGATCACGGCGTCGAACAGTTCGCCGAAGGTGGTTTCTTCGGTGTAGCTGTAGGTGAAGACCGGGCTGGCGATGGCAGCGTTGACGGCCAGACGGATGTACGAGAAGGTCTGGTCGCCAGCGTAGGCCTGGTTGGCCTTCATGGTCAGCGTGATCGCCGTGTTGCGGCCACCGGTACCGGCAGCAGCGGACGGAGCGCCGAAGTCGAACGTTGTCAGGTTGATCTTGCCCACGGCGCCAGGGTTGGCATCCAGGATCAGATCCAGCATGTTCTGCGCAGCAGATTTCTGGAGATCGATTTTCATCGCGGAATCCTTGTCAGGAGAAATAGATGGTGAGACGACCACTCGGTCATAGGATCCATCTCAAAACATCTACTCACTTGAGCAGGACTTTCTCCAAAATGGAATGCTGCACAGGCAAACCGATTGCAAGGTAGAAGATCTGACTGAACAGACCAAACACCACGCAAAAACAACGATCCACAACGCTGCTAAAAGGCACCCAACAATGAACTTGGCCAACCGGCTCTTTAGGGGAATTGGCTTTCCCTCCTTGGCCATATTTGTCCCTTCATGGCTTAACGGTGACGCGCCAGAAAAAGAACCACTCTTGCCACGGTCTCAAGAAGGTCCTTATTCGTGAGTTCAGACTTCTCTTTGCCACGGAAGTACTGGTAGAACTCCTCAGGCTCAATACCGATGGCGGCTGCACGATTGGCAAAGGATTGAATTCTTTCATCGGTGAGCTCGCTTGCTGAACGCAAGGAATGGAGTTCCAAGAGGAATGCATGCATCACCTCGTGGATTCTCTTCATCCTCGAGATCTTTACCTGGTAATACACAACCACAGGTATGTAGATCATAGCCATCAAAGCGACGGCTATCCAATAGCGTTCCATGATGTCCTCGTTTCTCTGCGGGGTAGCAGATTCACGATTTAACTGGGGGTTTGTTCTTCCATTCATCTCGTCCATTGAGAAAGACGTGAATGAATGGATGTCCATCATCAGTGATCTCTACGATCTTGCCGTTTTGCATGAACAGCACAATGGTGGCCTTGTAAAAGGTCAGCCGCTTATGCCGTGAGCCGTTATTGGAAAACTTCGTAGCGCGATCGTAGCTCCCAGGTATGCGAGAGATATAGACTGCTTTGAGGTTCATGTCCATGTTGGCTACAAAGTAGCGTTTCATGGGCTCGTCCCGATGGAAGAACTTTTTACGGTACTCAAAGTGCGGAGTTTTCTCAAGCTCCACATTCAGCAGTCTTGTGATCTTCACATACTTGGGTTCTCTGATCATGATTTAACGTTTGAATGAATGTCGTCGGAACGACGCGTCGCTCACGTAAGCATCGATGCGGATCAGCTTGAACTTCTGATACGGGTACATGATGCTCGGCGCGTAGTTCGGATGAAGCAGCATGTCGAACCGCACGGGTTCTTGCGCTGCCATTATCTTGGACAGGATCTGTCCGTCACGATTGGCGTAGACCTTCAAGTCTCCTACGAGCTTGTCGTCTTCCATGCGCAGATTCTTGAACCCGTGGGAGGTCCACGGATCGCCATCTGCACCACGGTCTTCGCGCTCTCCTTCTTGACCAGTTCGAAGCGTTCCTCTGACGCTTTCTCCTGCGGAGCGGATGTACCACGCCATGGCTTCAGGGGAGAACATGGTCAAGTCTTCACCAGCTGCTTTGAGCGCGATGAAGTCTTCAGAGTTCAAATCCAAAATCGTAACGGTAGTGCGCATTTCTCAGATCCCAATGATTAACCCGGCAAGTAGATGACTGCACTACAGGACAGGGAGGTAATATGTTCTTTCAACCTTTTTGATTGCAATCATCATAAGGGGGAAGCGGGAACACTCCCACCTCCCTCTCATTTCAGATCGTAGTTGAGTGTGAAGCGGTAAGTACCGTCTTCATTCTCTTGCCCCATGGCGTTGGGGTAGGCATCCTTTATGCCGTGTGCCTCGCAGACGTTGCCTTCCTTATCCAAGATCTCTACCGTGAATTCAGCAAAGCCCTCAGAGTTGCGTTCGGCCTTGATCCAGTCTGGCAGTATGTGAGCGATCACAGAAGCTGACTCAGCACCGATCAAGATGTCTGCGTGACGTTTACAGTTTTGAAAGTCAATCACAGCAATCAAGTTGTCGTGAAAGACTTCCTCGAATGCCCATTGCACCCCTGGGCCGTAGAGTTTTTTGAGACTCTCAGGGAGCTGCAGGATCCGCAGCCTGTATTTCATGCCTCGACTCCTGGAGTTCTTGTACTTGCTTGAAGAGACGAGAATTGGGGAAAGATGCGATGTGACCTTGGAGCATCGAGAAGAAGTTCTCCAGGGTCTCCAAGGAGAACTCCACCAGGTTGCGTCCGTAGCTGCTGTTGTGCACCATGGCGAACTGGTGACGCTTGTCGAGCTGGAAGTCTGCGGAGATCGCGCTCAGAGCTTGCGACAGCGCTGCCAGGATCACGCCGCAGTCAGAGTTGAAGTTGCCAGCTTCATTCTTGACAGTCAGATCGACGGAGGACAGCGTCGAGGGGAAGTTCAAGAAGATGATGCCCAGAGTGTCCAGGCGTGCCATCACGAGGTGTTCTTGCTCAGACAGCGTCTCTCCGTTGACGAGTTCAAACTTGAGCGTCATGCGTCCAGGCATCTCCAGCTCCAGGAGTGTGCCGCGGCAGTAGTAGCCGATGTGCACAGTTGCTTGTCGGTCAAAGACCGTGAGCGTTCCTTGCTTGAGTTTGCTGTTCTTTTTCAGACCGGCGACAATTCGCGGGCCAGAGGTATCGAGCTTGTAGTCAAAGCGCATGGTTTTCTCCTGATGTCGAAGCCGACAATGCCAGAGATGTGGCGAGAGTCAGCGTCCATGATCAAGCGCGGACGAAACTCCATGAAGCTTTCGACAGTCGAGCCAGACTGTCCAACGACATTGAGCTGGCTCTCGAACTCTTCACGGTACATCGCGTCCAGACCTGCGGCCAGAAGGACTTCTCCGACGACTGCAGGGAAGAAGAGAGCATCGGTGTCTGCACCGAGTGCTTCAGACGAGACGTTTTCGATGTGAACTTGGTTGATGATCACGACCGAATTGTTCATGTGGATACAGACACCGTCACTGAACTTGCTGCCTCTTTCGTCAGAAGCGAGTTGCAGCTTGAGGATGTCGTAGTCTTCGCCCAAGAAACTGTGGCGAGCTTTGGGACCATGGAAATAGTCCGAGAAGTGTTTGATGCCCACAGGGTGGGACGGGGCACCTAGTTTCATACCAGGATGCCAGAGCACACAAGAGTAGCGTCCGTTAGCACCTGAGAGCACAAAACGTTTCATGATTCAATCCTCCGCTGACAACTGTCTGTCAGGTCCTCTATTGGATTAAAGAAATAGGAGTAGACCACGGAGTGCGTCTGCGATATCCACAAGACTTTCTACTTCGTAGGATCACTAGCTCCTATAAAAACAAACCTCATATCCAGCATAAGAAGCCCAGGGGCACCACCCCCTGGGCTTTTATCTCGGAGCAACGTCGAGACAGCAAAACAAGCTGGTAGGGAATCGAACCCTGGTACTCCTGCGGGGAAGTGTCTTGACCTTCAGACCTCAGCTACTTCTGCACATCATGTTGTCAGAGGTTTCTTTTCACTTCCCAAAGAGTCTCTTGAAAAAGCCTTGCTCTTTCGGAGGAGGGAGGCTGGGTAAGTGTTGCACAGGAAGGGAAAGCGTGACAGGGAGCTCTTCTTCAGGAGCCGCTCCAGTCATCTCACGGAGTTCTTCGTGAGCCAGCGCTGCGCATTCACGCAGCTGGTCGTAGAGGTCCCTGAGCAGCTTGTCATTGAGCTCTTGAGACGGGGGCAAGTTGGCAACCGTCTTGGCAAAGAGTTCCAGCTTGGGTCGCAAACGAAAGCTTGCAGCTTCATTCATCCATGCACTCCTTTAGGCATTACGCTCAAATCAATGACTGAGCCGTTGCCAGTGATGATTGACCAGGCCATACGGCCGTGAGGCTTGATCTCAGGACCCACAGTCTTGGTGGTCATCCCGATGACGTTTTCCATGACCTCACAGCCATACTTGACGAAAGCTTCAACCAGCTCCTGTGCATCCACTGCCTCATACGTCCACGGAATCGCCACCAGGTCCATGTCGCTTTGCAGCGTGCCATGGATGGCTAGTGCGTACCCGAGCTTGCGAGCAATCTCGCACAGCGGCGGATAGAAGATGGCATAAACGGGAGCAAAGTTAGCTGGTTTCATGATCAGTGCTGAGGTTTGAAGTAGTAGGTGAGTCCGAACGAAATCATGGTGGTTCGCTTGGTGCTGAATGGATCAAGGACTTCAAACTCCACAGTGGAGTAATCATCCCCTACATACTGTAATCTCAAACCCATCCCAGCAATCTGAGATTCACGGTTTTGCGTGATGAGGATCACCACGTCTTGCGTGCCTTTTGCTCTGATCTGGCGAGTGACGTTCCTGCCGTCTTGGTAAGCAACCTCCCCGTCGTTCCAGAAGAACTCCATGACTGTACGCGAACCGACTCGGTCAAACATCAACCGAATCGCTCCAGCTACCATTGGAGGCTGGTCAGACAGACGAAGTGTCTTCTTGAGAGAATCCGTAGGCACCATGAAGAGCTGGCTAAAGCGAGCGTAGCCTTCTCTGTCTAACATCAGGACTCCTTTAGGCTGAATCGAGACAAAAGAAAAAGGGACCGGAGTCCCTTTATGCAGACCGTAAGGCCTGCTTGAGCGCATCGAGACTGATGGCTGGAAAGTAGTGGTTGACGTCGAAATCTTCAGTCTGTAAGACTGTGTATTCGTCAGTGTCGGAGAGCGTCACAAAAGGACGACCATCGTCAACATCCGTACAGTCAGTCGAAGGATCAATTCCAACACCATCCACCTCCATCCAGGTATGGAGGCAGTCGCCAAGCTGGCCGTGAGTGAATCTGACTTGTTTGCTGTATTCTTCTTGCAAGATCAAACCCACCAAGATACAGACGTCAATACAGTTGCCGACACGGAGTTGGTTCGGAAAGTATTCATGCCTGATCTTTTTCACCAGTTCTAATACTTCACCAGTCTGCATACAAGCGCTTTTCAAGCTTCTCAGCTTCTTCTTTGGCCTTCTTGACTTCGAGCTGCAAAGCAGCCGTAGCCGTGCGCACGTTGCAGTCATGCAAGCGCCGCACTTCGAAGTTGTCTTCACCAGTGGACTCAGGAGTCGCACTGATGACCATCAAAGCTGAGATCAGTCGGTTCTCACGATCCGACAGCTTTATTCCGAGTTCGCGGAGTTCTTTCACTCTTGGCTTTCGTTGTCTTCTTGGCCGCAGGTTTAGAAGTCTTCTTTGCAGCAGGCTTCTTCGTTGCGCCCTTGGATTTGTCTTCGACGTTCCTTGATACCGACTTGATCTGAGTTCCGCAACTCAAGACGCTCTTGCCTTCTTGCGCAGCAGGGGACGCTGCAGGAGGCGGAGGAGGTGTCTCGGGCGAAGTCTCGATCGGACCTCCCAGTGTGGCCGGTAGCTGTTTGCCACCGATCTCCAGTTCGGACTGATCTAAAATCTTCAACACTTCTTCCTCGGTATACATGGGGTACACCTTGTACGGAAAAAGGATGTTGTAGTCTTGACCAGCTACTCCGAACGGGCTCTCCTTGTTCCTGGTCAGAACCTCCCATGGGATCGCGTCTTGGCGACCCTCGGTATTGTCCAGGACATGCAGATATCTGGTCGGTGAAGGCAGTATCATGATCGTCTCCTATTCAGGGATTGGACAGTGGGAATGGTATCGCCAATAGGTTGTATTGACGTACATACCAGTACCCACATTCCCTGAATGAGACCATTTACCAGCGCCAGGATTCCACTGGAGCACCACGAGGCCAGAGCTATGACCGTCGCTGTCAAGCTGCTCAAGCCAATGATGCTCAGAGGTCTTGACGAATCTGCCCGGAGGAACGACTTCCTTGGCCTCGGGTCTGGTTCGATGCTGTTGCTTCTTTTTGTCTGCTTGGTGATCGCGCAACCAGCCAGCCACTTCCTGCCACTTCAGCTTGTCGAACAGTGCGGAGGTTGGTTCGATTTCATCCACCAGTTTGGAGAACCAATCGAAAGGAGTCAGACCAAACTGCAAAGGCCTGCCAGACGTTTCAAAAGCCTCACACGTGAGAGTCTGGCCGTGAGACATAATCCCAAATGTCACTGGTGGAATCTTTTGGGTCAGATACTGAACAGCGACCGCAGGCTCAAAACTCATCAAGAGATTGATGAAGTCATGGAGCTCTTCCTTGGTATCGAGATGAATACCGCGAAACCTCCAGAACTTCAATCCCAACATCGGAAGTTCGTTGTGTTTGAACCAGACGAATCCAGCAGACTCAGAACTCTGGTTGGGATTCCACCAGATAGTGATCGGCTTGTCTTGTTTTTCTGTCATGAAATCTTCACCTTGTGCTCAATGTCGACGATCCGAAACACCTCATGGATACCGTGTCCATAACGATTCGGAGTCTCGAGCTCTTGCTCAGACAGGGGGTTAAAGTTCTCCAGAGGACCTCCTTTACGGAAGGTCTTTCCATAGCCGTAGTCCGCTGAACCGCTGAAAGAGTTGTGACCCTTGTCGGTATAAGGTTCGACCTTCTCAGCGTTATAAAAAGCAATTGCTTCTTCACGCGTGTCGAACGGACCAGCTGCTTCTCTTGCTTCTTCCATACGGCCGAAGATGGAATTCATCACCAGATGGTAGGTGATACTGGCGACTGCGGAAATTCGATAATTTGCCATGAGAGTCTCTTGTTTATTGGAAGCCAAGGTAGAGTTCACGAGTGAAGTGTTCCACACCTCGTTCCGGTTGAATCCATTTCCCAGCAGTCACAAAGCTGCGGCCAGAGTAACTCCAATCTTCGCGATCGCCTTCCATGACGAAGACAAGGATCAGACAGATTTCGACGAAGACGCCTTCGGTCACGAGGAGCTGATCGTAATCGTACCCTTGCTCTTCAAAGAAGGTTCTCGAAAGCAATCGATGGGACTCGCTTCCGAATAGAAGCTTCTCCATTTCATCGACAACTCTGTCAACAATTTGCTCTTCATCGGGGAAAGGGAAGTCCTCAATCTCTCCGCCGTCTTCTTGGAAAACTTCGACATAATGCTTCTTTGCCAAAGCTTTGCAAGCGTAGACGTTTTCTTCAGCGAATGCGCGGATGAAGGTTGAGTATCTTGCCCGAAGCCCAACGTTATCTTTGGACTCAATTTCGCTATGACGGAGCATGTCGCCGAATGAAATCAGAACGGTTAGCTCGTTCCCTCTGGTGCTCGTATTCGCTGGGATTTTGCCGGAGTTGATTTTCTTGATACGTGCGGCGCGAAGTTCTTCACGGACGAGTTGAATCTCCGCCCCTTGCTTGATCAGTGAGTTGAGGAAGTCGTTCATTCACTTTTCCAATTGTTATGTTCCGAAACCACAACGTATCAGGAGAAAACCCATGGTCTTGACCCTTTCCGCTGTGTTCTTCGTCATCGCAGTGATTCTGTGCTTGCTGGCCTGCTTCAACGCAGGTAGCCCGCGCTACTCTCTGGGCTGGGCAGGCGTAGCCTGCATCGCCTTGGGTCTGCTGTCCACCTCGTTCGTGAGGTAAACTAAGGCAGGGGAAATCCCCTGCCTCTTATGCCGACTAGGTGATGTGCATGGACCAGTCTTGAAGATCATCAAAGACGTACTGACCGTTGAGTTCAGCGACTCGCTGATTCACGTACGTCGTTTTCAGATTGACGCCCATGATAAAAGCGTGCATGGTGAGACCACCTTCAGGGGTGAGATAGAGTTCTCCGCTCATCCCTTTGCTGTTGGTGGAATAGTTGAACTGGAGGTCACCAGTCAGAAACTGTTTGACGCCCAGATGTTCATACAGCACCAGATCGATCACGAAGTTCTTCTGCACAATTCCCCGGGTCGCCACCTCTGGAGAAATGATGCCTTCTTCACCGAGCTCAATTTCAAAGATCTTCTCATCAACCATGACAAAGAAGCTCAGGATCTTGAACTCGGTACAGGAGGTTTTCACCAGAGAACTACACTGCTGAGACCGCTCTCGTGCAGTAGCGGCTTTCTCTCTGGTGAGTTTATCTTCGATCAGATTGACTTTCATGCTTCCCCCTTAGATCATGGTAACGGAGCGCAGGTATTCACCCAGCCCCGGTTCCACAGACCAGTACACTGAACGCTCGTCGTGGTCAGAGACCGTGCCCGAGATGTTCTCTGCTTTGACGTAACCCTGGTCCACCAGCTGGGAGAGCTGGTATTCCAAGGACATGTCGTTGAACCGAGTGCCGAACATGTCGTGCAAACCAGCACTGATGCCAGACAGATTCACCAAGGGTTTCTTGGCATGTGCCAGGACCTTCAAGATGCGCAGTTGACGAGGTTCATGCTTGACCCATGCAAAGCCGACAGCCTTGAACTTGTCAGTGATCGTGACAATGTTCGAAGAAGTGTTGTTGGCAGCGTTTTGCAGAAGATCGAAAGGCAAACCAGACGCCCACGACAGCTCTTCCAGTTCGTACTTGCCGGTTTGCGCCATCTTGCAATGGTACTGAGCGACCACCGCGTTCGTATTGTGCTTGAGCTTGACCAATCGACGACCAATCTCGGAATTGGAGTCGACTGCGGCCATCGAATCGATTTCGTCATTGATAGCGCTCAGGCTTTGTTCCAGAGCCGCCATCAGACGATGCATTTTTGTCATTCCCATGATTATCCTTCTACGTCTTCGACGTTTTTCGCGTTCACTTCTCTTCTTTGTAGAGTTTCGCGCGATGCTGAATGAAGTTGTCGATGTCGCTTCCCGAAACATACTGCATCAAGCGTTCCACCTGAGTCGTGAAGTAGTCACGAGCTTGCCAACGCTCAGTGGTGCGTTCGACTTCGTTGATATCCAGGACGTTGCCGGTATGGCAGATTTCATGGAACATCTCATCGTCAGAGACGAGCCAGGTCAACGTGGTCTGGAGCCACTTGAATTCAGAGACGAGGTTCCAGCGCCTTTCTTTCGACTTCTTCGGATGGATGAGGTCGTTGATCAGCTTGGCGTGTTCCGGAGTGATCGAACCATGGAACTCAGCCATCTCGCTATTCTCGAGGGGATTCAATCCACCCTCTTGATGCACGATGTTGAATAGAAGAGACTCTGCAGCGTTGTAAATTCGATGCTTGAGAGTCTCGAAGATGTACAGCGTCTGGCGGTCATGGCTCAGGATGGCCATTTGGAAGGTGCGCTGACGGTCATCCCCGTACTTGAGCGAGAAGTTCTCATGACAGCTCCAGACGCGCTCTCCGAGTCTGGAGAGACCTTCGTCGATGTACGCGTAGTCCTCGTCGCTGAACGCGGCGTCGTGAAACATCGTGAGGAAGTTGATCTTCTCCCCGTCTTCACTCACCGCATTGTCGTTGTTGTAATGACTCCACATCACTTTCCACGACGACGGATAGACACCCGTGGCTTCTACGCCTCTTTTGGGGTATTCGTGCCTGAAGTTCGATTCGAGCTGCTTGATGAAGAACTCGACGATGAGGTCACCAAGCCTGCGCAGCTGGGCCAAACGAACTGTTTCGATAGCGTTCATAGTGGTCACTAGTTTCATCATGGTATTTTTCCTTTAATCAGCATAAGGCGGTAGGGAACCGAAGTCCCCTACCTACAAGAGTAATGCACCTGCAACCCAGGCGAGTCCCTACTACGAGCGTGTTGGCTAACGGTCTGGTTCGGCGATCCCTAGCGAAGACTCTGCATTGCCCTTGATTCAAAACTTAGACCAGTTGGTCTTCGAGGATCTTTTCGACTTGCGAATTGATGAAGTCGAACAGTGCAATGTCTCTCACAGCCGTCACCTTACTGAAACTTTCGTAGCTTTCTTTAACGATGTGAGGCTGATAACAGACGCTGACTTTGCCATAGTGAGGCATCGAGTCAATCGAGAACTTAAACCCGGTTGGATTCGGGATCGGATCCAAGAGCGCCCAGCAGTCAATCCCTTCGAACTCACCCAGAGGAACGGCTCTGAAGATGCCGTTCGAAGAAACCTTCATTTCGACATCGATGTGCACTTGCCCACCTCCACCTTCGCCCGGATCTTTGATCCCGCCAGCGACAGAACCTGACTTCCTGTAAGAGTACTCGACACCTTCCAGGATCTCTTGGATAGTCTTACCCTTGTAATGGAGCACGGCCAGATTATTGAACAGATTGTAGCGCAACTGAGGAAGAACGTTGTCCACGACGTCTTGCATCAGGATCACCGGATTGACAATTGCGATCTTTTTCATGATGCTTTCTTGGGTTTCTTCTTTGTCTTCGTACTCGTACGAGCGATCTCATCATCCAGGTCCCTGAAGAAGGGTTCCTTGGTCTCATAGTTGAGACCAGTGAGAAAGATCCGACCGTCCTCCAAATACACGATGAAGAGGTTCATACCGTCTTCACGCATCTTCGGATTCGTGGGCTTGGCGAGGTAGTCACCACCCTCGTTGTCGAAGAAGTACGCGGCCTTGACCTTGTTGTTACCTGGAGGAAGTATCACGCGATCCATGCTGGCTTCAGGTACCAGCCAGTAGAACTCATAGCAGAGAATACCGCGCCAGATCCTGACATGAATCTCGGTGACGTTGGGAACATCCAGCGTCTTCAACAGTTTCCAATGAATCGAGCCGTTCTTGTCGTACTTCGGATCATCGATGGCGTTCATGCTGGCCTCAGTGGGATTGGGAAGCGCGTTGAGCTTTCAGTTCTTCGAGCTGCTTTTCCAGAGAAGCGATGCGACGATCGAGAGCTTGACTTTTCTCCCTTTCATTGTGCTCGCGAATTCGGGCTTTGAACTGAGGTTCATCTGCTTGTTTGATTGCCCATTCGAAACCAGCAGCTGCGTAGACGATCGTCCACATCCATCCTGGAAGAACGATGGGACCGTCAGCAGTCATGACGGTGGGGGCGAACTTTTGGACTTCAGTCATGTTTACCTTCCGAGGATTTCGATTCGACCCATACGAGCCTCAACGCCAATGATCTTCAGTTCCAGGTCATGAAGCGCGTCGTCAAAGATGGCGGACTCGTGTTTGTCGTGTGTGGTTGCTTGGAGTTCAGCGATCAGTTTCTTCAGATCCTTCATCGCCTTACGGTAACCCTTTGACTCACGAGTGAGTCGTGCGTACTCGTCTCGCTTATCAATCGTGAGCTGTTGAATCTTGTAGCACTTACGAATCATGTCTTTTCCTGAGGGAGGAACATGACTCGGAACTTATGCGAATGGAACCTCCCCTCCACGCGACGATAGATGAAGAAGATGAATTCCATCGTCAATTCAGAAATCGACAACTGGGCACTTTTGACCACGATTTGATGCGCTTGCACATCCTTCAGAATGTCGGCATCAAAGAACTGGGTCCGAATCACTTCCGCAAAATACTCGCGACAGATCGGAGTGTGTTTGAGGAGATAATCGGGTTCGATCGTCGAAGCAGGATCTACAGAGATGAGCTTACCGATCGCGGTGTTGACCTCGTTCACCATCGCCATTGCACGAACTGCTTCAGGCTCGCCCAGTCTGTACATGAAGGTGATCTGACGCCATTGTGTACCTTCCGGAGAGGTCCAACCCGTCATGGACTTCTGGACTCGCTTACCAATTTGTTCGACCTGCATGATGTTCCTTTAAGGAATGATCTCCAGCCAGTTACGGTACGAGCACTCATTCTGGCTTTGCGTGTTCAGATGATCGGGTCAACGGATAAAAATTGGACCTTGATCCGAACCGTTCTCCAGTGAGTAATATGTTGCCAAAAAAGAATAGAGTCGGCATAAAGAGCAAGGGCCGAAGCCCCTGCCTTTTACAACCCTTCCTGTTCCAGCTTATTCAGCACGGTCTGGAAGTACTGGAAATCCTCGTCAGAGCCGCCAGTCCAGTACGGTTTACGGAGCTTCAATGCAGAGACCATCGTTTCCTCAGGCTCCCATTGATCCTCCAATCCCATACAGGAGCAATGGCTTCCGTTGACCTCGTACAGCTTCCCATCCTTTTTGAACAACACGAGGGCACGCCCGTCGTAGTCTTCGTAAGTGTAAGCAGCGTACAAGATCTCACAACCCTGAATTACTTCAGGTTTGATGAGGAAGTCGCGCAACATGCCGGACTCTTGGGATTCTTTCCAATCAGCAAAGTAAGTCATTTCAAATCTCGGTAGTCAAAATGCCATTTTGACCAATACCGAAATTCTTAACAATCTACTTCTACAAATGAAGAAGGACTACTGTAATTTTCGTACAGTTATTCGATCTTACCTCACTTCGACGTAGCTACGGCGAACACACCAGGTATCCGCACCCCAGAGTCCGTCGAAGTTCTTGGCCTCTGTGAACGTGAAGCGCTCTTCGGCTTTCACCGCGCCTGCGTTGGCGCCCATGGCAAAGACGATTGCGTTGGCCATGGTTGGTTCGCCAGGTACGCAGATCAGATCCTCCCCACTGCTCAGTTCACTGAAGCGAAGAGCCTCGTAGTTCACCTTGACGAACTTGCCAGGATCACTCAGATGAGCGATCAGAGCTTCCTTGAGCTTGCTATTGTCAACCGTTGCCATCTTGCTCTCCTGACTGCGTGATGTCCTTGGCCAGAGCACGGTAGTCGTCGTTGAGTGTCTGATCATCAACCGCTGCCGTCAGATCTTCGTCGTGATGAATCACGACTACACGAGCGCCCGCACATGCGACGTGTATCAAGTCGTTGTCAGGCACTCCCTTGAACTGGAAGCCGTAGTAACCGATCGCGATGTCCATGGCTGTCTTCTTCTCGTGATGAACGAGAATCAGGCGTGCCTTGGGGATGAGCATCGAGTGGGTTTCTTTCAGATCCTTGGGGACGAGTTCCGAAACTTCCTCGTCAGCCGGTCGATCCCAGACTTGCCAGTGCGTGATCAGCCAGCCGTTGAAATGGAGGTGGTTCTCCATCACGTCCTTCAGACGATCTCGACCCAGCGCGGGGTGAGGGACCAGACCCAGGATACGGAACGGGCTTTCGTTCACCTTTCCAGGTGACCAGATCTCTTGGTAACCGAAACTGAACGGCGCCGGCTGCATCTTTTCGAGTTCGGTCGGCTGTTTGGTGGCCAGCGCATAGATCGCTTCGCACTGGGCGCGCTCAACGATCTTGGGAACTTCATTGAAGAAGTTACTCACAGCGAGGCGAAGCGGATGGGCGGGATGTTGGTTGTAATCAGTTTTTTTCATGTCACTGTAGAGAATTACGCTCTACTCCTAGATGGTGAAGATAAACTTCCAGTCGTACTCGCGGATCAGTTTACCTTCAAACTTCAAAGCAGGACTGCCGTCTTGCAGCGTAGCGGACGTGGGAATGAGCTTGCCGTTACGCACGACTTCAATATCGATGCTGCGAGTACGGATGGGTTTTGCTTCAGGCATGTCGCCCAGCTTGATCTCGTACTGGTAGTAGATACTGGTGCGTGTGAACGGATACTTCACAGGACCTTGCTGATTCCTCATGCATTGCAAAAGGAACTCTTCGGAATTGAAGAAGTAGCCATAGCCTTGATGATCACCGGAGCTCATCAAGAGCGTCACGGGCATCTCTTTGATCTCGCCAGCGACCAGCTTGACCCAGTCAGGGGAATCAATATCCAGCCAAATGACGTTGTGACCAAGCGTCAAATACATGGACTGGTACATGTTGTCGTGATACGACTTCCAGGGGTAAGAGCGAATACCCAGCTTCTCCAACATCGCACTGAAGAAACCGAAGTTCACTTGACGATTCACGTAATGGTGAGTGGAGAGGAGGTGGTGGCGCATTGACTTGTGTCTTAAGGTAGGTGGGCTGAGTCTTAGCGACGTTATAGGACCAGCCTCAGAGACTCTACAGGCCTCTTCGCTCTTGGTGCTAACGTTTCATAATTTATCGCTGACGTGATAAAAAGAGAATAGCCCTCATAACGAGCGAGAGGGGATTTCCCCTCTCGCTCTATGCTGTTTGTTCTCGGTACTTCTTGAGCTGTTCTTCAAAGATCACGGAAAGGTCCAAACGAGAAGATTCTCGGAGATCTTCTGGTAGCGTCTCGACCAGTTCGTTGACGTTGTGAACCATGACCTGCAGCGTCTCCAAGGTTTCTTCAAGGGCTTCAAACAACAGTGTCTGATGCTCCTTGAGAATGCTCAGGGTCTTAAATTCTTCTGGTTCTCGTCTCAAACCCTGGAGGAACTTTTGCATGCCCGCTGTGGCAGTGTGTCTGTTGGTGTCTTTGATGTATCCGAAGATCATCGACTCCACCAAGACTCGCAGTTCAGAAATCATGTTGACAATTTCTTGACTCATTCTTTCTCCTTGACGTCATAAAAGAAAGAGGGCCGAAGCCCCCTCTCGTCACCACCAGGACAGATCCCATCCGTAGGGATAGATCGATTCGAACAGACCTTCGTACTCGAAGTCAGCCATGGCTTTCCTGAGCTCGAGGTTGTTCCTCGTGCGCAGTTGCCTCTCAGCCATCTTGCGGTAGTACCAGTTCGGCCCCCAAGCGTTGTTGTGCTTGGATTCACCGTGGATGCTCCAGTACAACTCGGTCCTCTCCTCTTGCGTCATCGGACGGTAGATCGGGCAGTAGCCATCGTTGTGGCCGTTACCCGTCCTCTCGTGCGTGTCGTAGGTGGTGTAGTAGCCACCGATCTTCCAGCCGGAACGGTGGTTCTTGCGGGACTCCTCAGTCTTTTCGAAGTTGACCCGGCGAAACGTTCTGCTCATGATGCTCCTTTTCAATCCAACAATGGATTAAAAGGGAGCAAACCACATGTTGCATGTTGAAAGTCATCATTCCTTCTTCACGTATTTTCTAGGTTCACGAAGAGCGTCCTCAATGCTTTTCCCTCTCTCCAGTCTTTTTCTGACAACAACGGGATCCACACCTTTTTCACTTGCCCACTCGGTCACAGTCTTTGTTACGCCGTTGAGTGTTTGGAAATTAGAGCTTCTACGATTATTCGCCTGAGTACTCCTGGTTGCCCAGATGCAATTTTCAGGGTTGTAGTTGCCATTATTCTCCTTACGTTCAATGGAGTGATCCGGAGATGGCTTGGTTCCCATGTCTGAGAGGAAATTCTCATAAGAGTCTCTCCATGCTTCGCAGACCTGAATTCCTCTACCCCCGTAGTTGGCGTAATTGTTATTCTGAGGGTTTAGACATCTTTGCTTCATTGAGACCCAAGTCATGTACTCAGATGTTCCCGTGACGCTATTCTCAGCTTCAAGAACTTTTCTTTCCTTGGTTTTCTCAATGGCGAGGCAACCACAGCTCTGAGTTACTCCTCGTCTAAGACTATAGGAATCTACAGTCTTTCCACCACCACAATCGCAAACGCAAACCCATCTGAAATTTCCACCATTAGACTTTTCAGGATGTTGTTCGGTTACGACTAAACGACCAAAACGCTGTCCTGTCAAGTCGATCATAGTTTCTCAGTTAAGTAAGGTTCTCGACATGCATTTCCTTTCCAAGCCAACAGCGGCTTGAAAGGGTGCAGGTCACGTGATGTTGAATGAAGAACATGTTTGTCCTAGAGTTGTACGAATTTGGAGAACGGAGGCTGGGTATGATCGGGTTGTTTCATCCGTTCATACACATGGAAAACCTCTGCACCTTGCTTGAAGTGAGCAGATCCTAGATACTCCATGTGCATGTCGTTGAAGACAGCATCCGTAGGGATAGCGCAGAATTCACGAAGAACCTTGATCTCGTCAGGATGAACATGCATCCAGATGCAGACATCGTCGCCTTGTTCTCGAACGCAAACAACGAACGCATTCCTCGGGATTTCAATCGCCGTGACGCCTGGGTTCAGTGTGTACTTCCAAACAGCACTTTTCATGTTGTCTTTTTCAGAGGCGCTCGGGGCGCCATTTGAGGAGTTGCATTCGAGCGGCTATGACGCAAGCTCGCCTGGTCCACTTGGAGAAACGAGGAAGATCCTTGGAGAGCATATCGTCAACATCGCATTCAAGCACAAAAGGAGCTGTGATCCAACCTTCATCGATGTTTGCAATGCTAGCCCATTTACCTTGCTCGTCTTCCCCGTGCCCCCAGTCAAGCCCATAGTTGGCCAAGATAGGACAGCCATAGGTTCGCCACTCCTCGCGGATTTTCTCGTCACTCAGGGCGAGCACAGCATCACGAGTCTTGGTAAATTCTTCCGAGGGTTCTTTAGCGAGTATTGGCTTTTGCATCATGCTGTCTCTGACATACTCGGAGAACTTGTTCCGCATCTTCCAGAGTGAGCGTCTGAACCTTGTCGCGTTTCCAATCCCAGCGGTAATCCATTCCGCCAGTGAAACGACCAAGATTAAACTTCTCGAGGACGTTACTGTACTCGAGAGGTTCCAGAGCGAAGACCTCGTCAATCTTCAGACGCCGCTGGAGTTCTTCCCAGGCGTACAGGAGCTCTTCTTCCTCACCGATGGTGAGGCTGGCGTGATCGCCACGAACATGAGCCACTCGAACCATCCTGATCGTTTCTTTGGTGATCTGTCCCATTACTTTCTCCAGAGACTTTTGAACGCATGGACAATTCGCTGCATCAGAACAGCGAGCTTGCTCGTGCGAAGAACGATGAAGATGCCTTCAGAATCGATGACAGATTTTCTGAGCTCCCAGCTGTGAATACGGTAATCGACAATCCGGTAGAGATCACCGCTGTCAGGCTGGGCTACCTTGGCAATCAGCTTGTTGCCAGGAAGAAGATCGAGGTCGATTAGCTTGTCACCCGTTTCCTTAGCATTACTGCTGCCGATGGCTTGGAATGCGATCGGCAACGGGAGCATCTTGTCAAGCGCTTCGTAGTCTTGATTGACCAGCTTGAGCATCTCGTAATTGAAGCGACGGTAGAAGACGTTGTCGAGATCGAAAACGTAGTTCTTCAGAACGTCACGGTGATACTTGCCAAAGAGATGTTCGATCACGCTTACCCCTCCATCTCGGGATGGAATTCCATGGACATCACGTCGTACTTGGAATGCTCCAAGATCCAGCGACCGGTGACGATCTCGTGAGCCTGGTTGTCCACAATACCGCCCAAGATCTTGGCCACGGCAAACAGCAGACGCGGATGGAAGATATGATCAACCACCCAAGGCTGCTTGAAGTCATCCGTGGCTTGATGGATTTCTTCGGACGTGATCTTGCGAACCGTGTTGTCCGGCATGATCGCATAGAGGTGATACCATTTGCAGTAGTTTTCCACCGTGATGATGGGAACTTCCGCGCTGCGATTCGTCCACATCAGCGGGTTACCGCGCTCGCTGAACCACGGGACAAGCTTATGTTCTTCAGACATGTGGGTCCTTAGCTTATTTCATAGAGTCTTCAGACTCTGTATTTTCGGCATAAGAGAGGGCCGAAGCCCTCTGCTCTATGCTGCGTTTTTGACAAACGTGATTCCAAACGTGTGCGTCTTACCGTCAGACTGAGTCCGTCGGAAAGTAAAGAAGTTGTTGCGCTGGTAAAAGCGAATCAGCTTCTCTTTGGAAACCACGCCTGTGGGATGAATCATTGCAACGATTGCCGAGTTCATCGGCAGTGTGTCGCAAAACAGATCCAAGATCTTTGGCCCATACCCTTTACACACATGAGCTGGGAGTAAATAGATGTCGTCAAGCCAGATGTAGCAAAACGTGAAGCCTTCAGGAAAGCCTTCGAACAACTTGCTAACGGACTTCACGTCCACGAAGTTCAAAAACCGTGACACTGAATAGTCCACGCCTACACATCTGTACCGAATTTCACCTATTTCCTCATCGCCAAGAAAGATCTTCAATCTCATCCGCTTGACATTACTTCTTTGTTTCGCGGGTACGAGTCTTAGTTCCACGAGTCCCTCCCTCTTGCTGTTTACATGTAGCCGCCGTCCTTGAAGAACGATTTCTCTACACGTTTCAACCTCTCGTAGTCGCTATCGCTTTCCGCCTTTATTGCAAACAACATCAGCAAGAAAACGGTAACGCCAATACCAAGCAACCAAAACAGCAAGGTCATGCTTGTCTCCTAGAAGAAAGTTTTGACTTGTTTGTCCTTGATGACAATCTTGGATAACGGGTCAGGCACAGAAATTAGGTCGTTGCGAATGTTGGGGACGTAATCCCCCACACGAAAGCGTCGACTGATTTCCTGGTAACCCGTATACCCAAGTGCTTTGGATACGAGACTGAGTCCAGTCATTGGACTAAACGAAAAACGCGAGAGATCACTCAAGCGCTTTCCCATCGACCTGAGCATTTCGCGCTCCATACCCGTGCTGATCGAGATGATCAGAAACAGATCGTGCGCGGTCTGGTCAGTGATGACGTGATTCGGGTTCGACAAGAACGCGTTGACGTTCTCGGTCGAGAATACCGACTCGTAGTAGTCCCGGATCCTGCATCCCTTAACTAACTCAGTCATGGCTCAGCACAGAAGTCCAGTGCGCCGATATAGCGATTGGCGATGCGCTGAATCACTTCTTCCTTCCCAGGAAGCGGAGGGATTATTGGGCTATTGGCGAAATAGCCATGAACACCAGCGTTGCGAATCTTTCGATTCTGGCTTCGGATGACATTGTCAGCCACTCGCATAGCCCAGCTGGGCAGATGGTTCTCGACACGCGTGCCTTCGTCCAAGAACTTGATCAGCTCGTTGACCTGTTCATGCTGAGCTGTGTGACCGAGGAACGCAGCTCGGAAAGCGTTCTGCTGTTCTTCGTTGTTGTACTTCAGCTTAAACATTGCGCAGGTCCTTTCCCATCTCTTCGCGAGCTGTCATGAGCGCTCCGAGTGCGAAGTTTCGATAAACGTCTTCCGGATGGAAGGGTCGCCGCGGGAGAGACGGCGAGGAATACAGGAGCAACTCGCCTTGGGGGAAACCACCAACCTGTTCAGCCACTCCATGGATCCACGCACCCATGAAGCTGTGCATCCTGCCCCAATCCGAATAGGCACGTGACAGGTATTGAGTGAGTGGCTCGATCTCACGATCGTAGTGGTGACGAGCCACGAGTCTGGTGCTCTCTTGAGTACCGTAGAACACGCTGTCGGTACCAGCGGTCCACATGCTGCGTTGCTCGAGATACTTTTCCCAGACAAACTTGCCGATGTCCTTGAAGCTAAACTGCAGACCCTTGCCGTACTTCTTCAAACCTGGGAAATGGTCAAAGGAATACCGTCCAAAATCGAAGAGCTGCCATGACAGCAGGGATGTCGGCAGATGGAAGTTTCGCAGGATGTTAACCATGGCACCATCTTGCAAGATCTTCTCGACATAATCAACGATCTCCTTGGTCGTCGAACCACTGGCAGTTGCACGGACACGAGCTGCACGCAGACTCTGATCCGAAAACAAACTATAGAACTTTTCAGTTTCATTGATGTCCATATGGAACCTCTTTACTTTCACGGTTACGACTACGCAGGAGTAGTCTGCGATGCATTCATTAAACACATGGCAGACTAAACAAAATAAAGAGCCGAGGATTTTTCCCCGGACTCTTTTCTCAATCAGCACTTAAGCATTCCTACAGGGGTTGGGTTTCTTGGAAGTCAGGACGTCCGAAGATATCCTCAGGCAGATCGAGGAAGTAGCCAAGCGCTCGAGCACGCTTGTAAGCTTCCATGAAGAACGTGGTTTTGTTCTCAGGCCCTTGTTCCTCGTAAGGATTCCAGGCCTTGTAATCGGTCATCTCCTCGCCGTACTTGAACATCAGTTTGGCAGGTTCCAAACCGTAGTTGCTCAAGTAGACGTCGTAGTTTTTGATGTTGCCGAGATAGGTCAGGTCTCCTGCCATGTAGCGATACTTGCGACCCAAGTATTGGGAACGACTGCCATCGGCCAAGTGCCACTGGATACAGTAGTTCTTTCTCGGGTAGCATGACTTGACCATCGGATCGAACAGGATGGTTGCATCGCGCAGGGAGACGTTGGGGAACGCGAAGATGGGTACGTGGTACGTCTTCAGGTTCTCAATTTCTCGGTACAGACGCTCTTTCATGCAAGCGCGCTGGAACTGAGTGTCTTGACACTCAGCGTCGAGCACCTTGTACAGGTGGTCTCGAAAAGCTTCGAAGGCAAAGCCCTCTTTGTCGAAGTCGAACAGTTTGGGTTCTTGATGCCCGAATACTGCTGCGTCTTTCATGCTTGTTCTCTCTTGGACAATCGGCATAAAGTCAGTCTTGCGACTGACCCCGTGCTCAATTCAGTTCTTCGGCGAGCTCGTGAAGATACTCGTAGCGAGTCTCGAGCAAACCAGCGAGCTGCTCGTAGCGTAGCTGTTGTTCCTTGAAACTCTTGTAGGCAGGGTCAAACGGACCCAAGTCCTCACAGGTTCGTTCGGCTGCAGTCGCAAAAGTCAGGACTTCGTCCGTCGTCATGTTGGCGTGCAGGATCTGTTGCTCCGGCGGCATCGGCTTCAGGAGCGAGTACAGCTTCGCTTCGTTGAGCTTGTGGCGGGCCAGAGTGATCCGCGGATTGTTGAACCGGGGAAGAGGTTTCGTTTCCATTGTCGTTGTCTTGAACAGTGCGGAGGGCCGCGTCGAGGATCTGTGCTGCTGACGGCCCAGTTTCGAGAACGATTCCCATGAGGCGAGCAGCAACCTCGCGCATGACGCCGGGGTGAGAAGTGTCGGGAGCATTGTCAGCACATTGATTCAGCGCTCTGGCCAGAGCAGCAATTTCGATGTTGTAGGTCTTGATCTTCTGGGCGCGTTCGAGGATGGATGCCGTTGCAGCGTCCCAGGTCTGGCGCTGGATCTTCAGGACTTTGAGACGGGTGTAGTTGCCAAACCCGTCATGCGAATCAGGAAGAGGAGGAAGGTTGGTCTTCATGTTTCTTGGAGGGTTTGAGGAGGGACAACGCCTCTTGGAAGAAGAGCGCGGTGAGGGTGAGCCAGCTTTTCACGATTGTCTCCAACGACTTCTTCTTTTATGCCGACTTTGCCTTCAGCCGCTCTTTGACGATCTCTTCGGCTTTCTTTCGCATCTGGTAATAGAGATCGATCGCCATGATCGTGTCTTCTTCCGTGCTGACAAAGCCGATACCGTTGAAACGGTCCTTCAGGTCCATATCGGCATTCACATGCCAGATACGCTCGTAAGCGTTGGCGACGAGGTCCTTGCCAGGCCCAGCTTTCAGAGTAGCGTAGTACAGCTGCTCACTTTGCTTGGTAGCGTGCTCAAGCGGATGACGATACATCGTGTCGCCGGGAATGGTGCTGTCGCAAACCACCATTTCGACAACGGAGTCCACGAGGAGCTCGACTTGCTTGAGCAGATCGACTCCGCCCATGAAGATCATTTCCTTGTGGCCAGCGAAAACACATGCCAACATGGCTGAGCGTGCCGTCTTGGCGGTGAAGACATGCTCCTTGTGGGTCTCTTCACGCGACACAACGATCTGAGGCGTGGGCGGAGCATAACGTCCCGCAGTCTCCCAGGTCGACGCGTCCATGATCACGATCTTGCCGTCCCCGCTCAGATGTTCACCCAGACGTTCGTAATAGCCCTCGATTTCCCACAGAGCGCGGTCATATCCACCCAACACGCCGTTGAGCGAGCGCGAGTAGAGCATGGTGGCGGTGATGTTGACTTCCTCACTCATTTAAGAGTCCCTCCAGTTTCCAGTTTTGCTATAACCGAGATTATCCAACCGATAGTTGGTTCGGTCTTTGTCCAAGTGCGTGAGGCAGTTATAACCTTCAGGCCACTCTCTGACAAAGGCGTTGAACATCATGGTGTTGACAGAAACAGTCTTCGTCACACCGTCGAGTTTGGTAGTGATCACACCCGAAGCATACGGCTTATCTTTGACGTACGAGATCTTCATGATGCGACCGCGCACACGCTTAGGGAACCCTCTGCTGAAGGTAAAGCGTGTGATGCTTCTGACTTGACCAAATGTGGAGATTTCGTAGTAACCTTCGAAACCTGGCACCGGCACCCACACTTCCTCTGTTGTGGGGAACTTGGTCTTTACTTGATAAGGCTCCAGCTTCATTTTCTTTTCTAACTTAACTGCTCGACCTATACTTTACATTCAGACAGTAAAATGTCCACATGCGGCATAAATAGCGAAGGCCTGGAGCAGCCCTCGCTAAGGATGTCTGGCTTGTTTTAAGCCACCACGCTTTCCATGACAGGAACAGCATGCATGCGACCGAAGAGGTCAATGAGTTTGTTGTAACGGCCCAGGTCAGGACTCGTGTTGGAGATCAGCTCGGAAGCCTTGATCACCTTGGGTGCATGCTCGGAGATGTGGTCGATGATCTGTGCGCGCACTTCGTCGTACTGCTCCACCGGCACAGGAGCGCCGTGGATGTGTTCGACAGCAGCGTCGATTTCTGCATCGGTGGTGCCCAGGACGTGAGACCAGTTCACCAGCGAAGCCAGGATCTTCAACTCAAACCGTTTCGGTTCCATTATCCTCATCCCATTAACGTGTTTGGGCTTTTTGTCTAGCCCTTACTCTCTGACAGTAAGAAGGAGAGCTTTCTAACAAAGCACACCTTCGCTCTTTTGATCGCTGGGGATAACACCCCATCCAATCAAATAATGCAGCTGCAGGAGGGGAGTTCCCCTCCTGCTTATGCCGCCTTTACTTCACCCACTTCAAGAACTCTTCAGGCGTCAGAATTTGAACACCGAGCTTCTGAGCCTTTTCGACTTTCTTCGACGTGGGATTGACGCCCACAATGAAGTACGTCGTGTTCTTGGAGACATCACTTGCCCATGCACCGCCGTGACTCTTGACCAAAGCTTTCACCTGGTCACGAGGCATGTCAGGAATAGATCCAGTGATCGCAAACGTGTAGTCCTTCAGCACGTCGCTCTTGACCTCGTCTTTCTTCAGACGCAGCACCTGCAACAGGTTCAGCACAGTTTCCTCGTTCTGAGGTTCAGCAAAGAACTTCAGCACACTGGTTGCCACACTGACGTCCACAGAGTCCACCGTCACCAAGCTGTCGTAGCTGGCCTTCATCAGCTTTTCGACACTGCCGTAAGCATCTGCCAGGAGTTCTGCTGTACTCTCACCCACTTCCTCGATACCGAGGCCATAGATGAAACGAGACAGCGTCGCGTCCTTGGAATGCTCGATGGCTGCCAGCGTCTTGGCAATCTTCTTCTCACCGTAGTTGGGAAGTCGTGCCAGGTTCTCCGCAGTCAATCGGTAGATGTCGTCAAGTTGCGTGATGAGTTTCAGAGCGATCAGGTTCTTGATCGCCACATCACCCAAGCCTTCGATGTCCATCGCAGTGCGTTGCACGAAGTGTTGGAAGCGTCGATTGATCTGCGCCTCGCACACGTTCTTGCCCGTGCAGTAGTGATTGGCTTCACCCTTGGCGCGTTTGATGTTAGAGCCACACACCGGACAGAACTTGGGCATGACAAAGACATGTTCGTCAGGTCCACGCTTTCCACCTAGAGGTCCTGCGATCTCAGGGATCACGTCTCCAGCTCTGCGAATGATCACCATGGAATTGATCCAGGCTTTCTTTCGCCACACGTCAAACAGATTGCTCAGCGTGATGTTGGAAACAGTCGTACCGCCTACGAACGTTGGCGTGATACGAGCCACTGGCGTGACTTTGCCTGTGCGACCGATTTGGATGTCGATGCTCAAGACCTTGGCAGGAAGCTCTTGTGCAGGGAACTTGTGCGCCACTGCCCAGCGAGGTTCCTTGTGACGGAAGCCCAGCTTTTCTTGATCTTCAAAGTCATTGACCTTGTAGACCACGCCATCGATGTCAAAGTGTTTGGCTTGGAACGTCTCACGACGAGCCAGGATGTCGTTGTAGAACTGCTGCAGCATGTCCGGGTCTTCGGTCATGATGCGGTTCGGTGGAGGTTGGAACCCCCAGACATCCAGATATGTCAGTGCTTCCCAATGGGAGCCGATTCGAGCATGACCTTCGTAATGCGCGATGCTGTACGGCACGAAGATCAGATCCGCAGCTTTGACGACGTTGGAGTCGAGCTGACGCATGATGCCAGCAGCTGCATTGCGGCGATTCACATAAGGCTTCTTGCCCAAGTGCATCTGACGCTTGTTTGCATCTTCGAATCCTGCTGCGGTCATCAAGATCTCGCCACGCACTTCCAGCACCTTGGGACGGTTGAGTCCATGCAGTGACAAGGGAACAGAGCGGATCATCCGAACGTTTTCAATCACGTTCTCACCGGTCTCGCCATCGCCTCGAGTACCGGCAGAGACCAGTGCGCCGTCTTCATAACGCAGACTCATTGCCAAGCCATCGTACTTCAACTCGGCCACATAGGCGACACCCGTAGGTTTACCCAGCGTCTTGGTGGTGTTGATGTAGAATTCACGCACCACATCCTTGTCAGATGTTTGCGTATTGATCGACAGCATCGGGATGGAATGCCGGATCGGTTCGAACTTCTCACTGACCACGCCGATGATTCGACGAGTCGGGGATTCGAGCAGGCGATACTCGGGATGCTTTTCTTCGAGTTCACGAAGCTCCACAAACAGAGCATCGTAAACGCTATCAGGAATCTCGGGTGCGTCCTGTACGTAGTACAGATACGCATGCTTGTTCAGCTCTTGGGTGAGCTGCTGGATGCGCTCTTTAACGCTCTGAGTCATTAATGTTCTCCGGAACTCTACTCTAGCGGTAATATGTGCTTGAGATCAGATTCAATCGTATCAAGACCAGACTGTGTAAAAAGCTGACTACACGGCATAAGCGGCGGGATAACCCCGCCACCTATTTATGCCGACAGCTTCACGTGTACTTGACGAGCACGAGCTTTGTTCAGTTGTCGACTATAGCGACGTGCAGAGCGAACCTGGTTGATTCGCTTGATCATCGCCCAGCCCACCAGCACCAGAATCGGTACGGTGTAGCACAATCCGATCAAGATACCGGTACGCATCTTCGGATCAATCGAATTCCATGCTTCTAACATATTGTCCCCCAACTCTTCAAGAGGTTACGAAACCCCCCACATTCTTATCGTAGTGCACTGCGTCCGTTAAGAACTGTCCGGGCTGGAGTTCTAGATGAACGCAGTATTGTTGTTCCTGACATCCCTTGACCCAGTTCTCAAAATTCTCATTCAAGAGCTGGATAAAGGACTCGGAACTTCCTCTTTGCTTGTACCGGTCCAAGTACTCGGCTTTGCAGGCAAGACTTGGATACACCAACAGGAAATCAAACCCTCGGTCACTCAGAGCAACCCGGACGACTTCATGGCTGCTTACCAGAAGACATTTTCTTGCGAATTTGACTTGATGGTAAATGTGACCCAGGTAGTTCTGAGGGAAACCAGCTTTTGAGAAGTCGCTGGAGTCTGAATCGACTACCTCAGGCGAAGTGGAGTGCAGTGTCGTCTTTCCGCACCCAGGAAATGCTGAGACAATGTGATACACGCGCATTACTGCACCCCTATCTCCTTACTTGAGAGCAAATTCCCCGGTGAAGGTCTGTTCGCCCCTCTTCAAAGTGAAGTTCTCTTCATCCATGTCAGGGAAGATAGTCTTTGCCAGCATGGGAGAAATTTCCTCATGCTTGCTGTGGACAGCGTGCATGTAGTGACGAAGCGTCTGATGCACCGTCTTGCCGGTACGCAGTTCGGTGATGTATGCGAGCTGGTTGTAGTCGCATTCATAATCGACAGGTACCCGGCAGCCCATGGGCACAGCATATTGCAGCGCGACGAGCAACTGGTTGTTGCGTCCGTCGTAGTATGTCGCCTTCAGTTCCTTGATCTTCGCGATCACGGCTTCCAGGCGCTGAATGCTCGAGCGCGGCAGGTTGCGCACATACCAGCTCTCCAGACCGAAGTCAGCGGTGAGCAGCGGCATCAGACACGTGCCATTGCGGTGACGTTGCAGATCACGGAAGGAGCCGAAGTCCAGGAAGCCACCCATGGCGAACATGAACTTCTTGGAGACTTGCTTGGGTAGCTTCTCCCACTTCTGACGATTGCGAGCGAAGGCGTTCTCGTACGGACCGATACCCGTGAAGTTGGCGGTCAGCAGCGGACGAGGAGTCTCGCTGTAGAAGTGCGCCAGGCCCGTGTTGGCCATGTAGCCGAAACGCTCAGCCAGCTCGTACGCACCAGGCGTGGCGTCCGGATACTTCGCTTCCAGAGCAGTCAGAGCCGTATGAGCGAGGACGCGCATCTCCATCGACGGATGGTATTGCATCGCGCCGAAGTGGTCGTTGAGCGTGTCGAACGTGCCTTGGAAAGCGACGTTGGTGGTGGAGCCGCCAGGCAGGATCGAGCGACAGACGTCGAACGCACGAGCCTTGATTGTGTTGGCCCAGGTCGTGACGGTGCGCGCTTGTTCAGCGTTCAGCTCAGCGTCTTCTGCCATCGGACTCGGGTACTCGTGCTTCAGACGAGCGACCACGATCGGCAGAGCTTCGATGTAGATCTGACGCAGCTCTTCTTGCAGAGTCGCGATAGCATCATTCACCACATTGTTCCCGGAAGGAACGACGACGTTGGGTTGGGTGGAGAAGTCGATGTATCGTGTCGACGATTCTTGACCGTTGAAGAGTTCGCAGTCTTCGATGGCCTTGGCAGCGAGTTGCGAGACACCTTCGAAGAAGATGGTCGTGACGCCCAGTTGACCAACGGACTTGTGACCGTAGCCGACGTAGAACTTCTTCAGACGATCACGCAGGCTGGCGTGTTCTTCCGGGGTGTTGGGCATACGGCTCAGGATCGGGCCGTAGTTGCGCGAGTACATCGCGATCATCATGGCTTGCACTTCGGGGTCGAAGTGGTCGATGATGCCAGCGTGGATCGAAGCTTGGAGTTGATATTCCATGAGGGTTCCTTTGAAGAGCAGGGAGATCACTCCCTGCATTGTTCTTTTATGCCGCTTTACTGACCGGTCCAAAGCAGCGCGTCGGCCTTGCCAGCGAATACCAGCCAAGTCGCTTTGAGACGCTGGCCAATGCTGCCAAATCCCAAACCGCGACAAGGCACCCAGCGCTTTTGACCGTTTTGGTCAACGATCTCGGCCGCCATAGACTTCGCATCTTCGACCACGGTTTCGACATTGACGATGGCTGGGTACTTCCACTTCGGTGCTTTCAGCATTTTCATGGCTGGACCTTAGGCAGGATTGCGTTGCAGCTCGTTCCTGATGGTGTCGGCGTGCTTGTAGTACAGCTCCAGATTGACAGCGGCCAGGGAACGAACTTCTTCGGCCGTCTTGGTGGGCATGTGCTCCATGACCTTGACAGCCACTTCACCGACCACGCCCATGGCGACAGAGATCGCGAAGCCCAGCACCTTCTCGGACGTATGTTCATCCAGACCCAGCTGAGGGATCATCACGTCACTGTGTTCAGCCGTGACATGCAGACCCGTATGTGTCGCCATCTGGTCGAACTTGTTGACGACGGCTTGGATCTGCTCGTCACCAGCGCCGACGATGTACTTCAGGACCAGGTGATTCAGAACGATCTGGCTCCAATTCTCGGTCTCGGAGAACATCTGCGTATTCTCAGGCGAAAGCATGCCTTGGATGTCGATCCAGCCGACGTTGGTGAGCTCGTCTTCTTTGGACTTGAAGGCGAAGTCTTCGTCGTGATCCAGAACCACCACAGAGACCAGACCCAGATGCACATTGCCGACGTCATTGGAGAAGTCCAGCAGCAGCCCTTGGAATTCACCACGCAGCTCGATCAGACGCTCGACGTCTTCCTCGGTCATGCCGAGTTCTTGCTCGAGCTCTTCGCAGGTGTTGGCCTTGATGATTGCCGGGATGTCGAAGCTGCCATCGGCATCGAGTTCCAGGCTGCTGATCTCGACATGACCACCCCAGCCCAGGGAGTAATTGCCAGCCAGACGTTCTTCTCCGACCGTCTTTTCACGACGATAGAAGTAGGCCTGCGTCACTTGACCTTGTTCGTTCTTGCGCAGGAAGACGTAGTAAGGCAGCAGCTGCAGGAGGCGACGATCTTTTTCCAGCGACCGACGACGCTTGATGATGACGTGCGGCTCGAACTTGGTCAACACGTCCTTGGTGAAGACGTTGAGCCCTTGCTTGCAGCCCAGCCCCTTCGTGATGAAGTCACGCTCTACGGCGAAGATGGGTTTGGGATGAACCGGTTTGATCCAGCTCTCAGGAATATCGCGATCAGTCGCTTGATCTTGAGCGATCACGGACTGTTCGGGCAGGTTGTTGGTATCGGACATGTTGCTCTCAGTCGATGTCGGGAATGGACCAGTTCTTGAACCAGTTGGAAATGGCTTCGTCCAGCTGGGCTTCAGAGCCGTTGTTGGCCAAGAAGGAGCTGCGTGTTTTGCGATGCTCCATGGCTTCGCGCATGATGTCTTCCATACCGCGGCGAACTGTGCGCTTGAAGTGCACAGCTTCCTTGTCCATGAAATCCAGCAGACCGCGCTGATTCAGGCGACGCTCACAGATCTCTTCAGTGGCGGTCACGTAGACTGTGTGGTCAGGCCTTGCGTTGCCCAGGAACTGTCCGTGCAGCATCGCGACATAAGGCGAGAGTCCACGGCCAGCACCTTGGTAAGCACGGGTGGAATCGATGTAGCGGTCTTGCACCACGATCGCTCCGCGCTTGATCGCAGGAGAGACTTGTTTCCAGACGATCTGCAGATGGCTGGCGATGTACAGCAGCAGCTCCGAGCGAGGATGCAGCTCTTCAGGACGCTGGAGCAGCAGATCACGAATCGCGCCATCAGGCGCACGAACACTCACGACCTCGCGCCCAGGGTATTCACGAATGATGCCTTCGATCAGCTTTTTCTGAGCCGTCGTCTTACCAGCACCGTCGACTCCCTCGACCACAATCCAGACACCTGGATGACCTTCGTTTATCGGTTTGATTCGCATTTCAAGACAAGAAAAAAAGAGACCGAGGTCTCTTCTCCCATCCTAGACCTTTCGGTCCGGGGTGGGAAGGTTGTTGAGGTTCTCCTTGAAATCAGCGGAGTAGGACTTGAATCCGTTTCCGCATCTGATCTCAATGAGCGTGGGTTCGATCCCGTGACGAAGCAGTTGACGCAAGATACGTCGGTGCGTGTGAAAGCTCAAACCCTTCTCAACTAGCTTGGGTTTGTCGATCTCAAACGCGATCCGGTGCTCTTGGCCATTGGCCATGTAAGTGACGTAACCATCCACACGTCTGCGCTCGCCCTGGGCAATCAGCGTCACATTGACGGGTTTCTCGGTCAGGTACATTACTTGGCAACTACCTCATTCGTTTCCTCGGTATTTTCATACAGAGGGTTGTCCCCACCAGCGACTTCTTGGTGGAGAGTGGCGTACTCGAAGGGCCGGACCCACGTGGTGTCGAGTTGTTCACCCGACGTCTTGAAGAACGCGATGCGTCCGATCTCGGTATCGATGTAGCCGTCAGCCGCAATGACTCGCGTGTCCATGTCGTCACGCATGACTTTGGCCAGACGGTGCGACTTCGGAATCGTCAGCGCCAGCCATGGGTAACGCTGCTCGCCTGCTCGGCTGGTGCGGTCCATGGTGAAGCTGTAGTTCCGACCAGACGGCGAGATGATCGTCATCTGCGAACCCATGTACGAGTAGTTGTTGAGCGTGGGCTTGGTCATGACCGTGCTGCGGTCGTAATCACCCACGTGCAACAGGTACGCACTTTCCTCGTACCCTCGCTCGTAATCGAAGTCTCGAATCGCATCGAAAGCTTGCTTGAGCACCCGAAGCACCACGGCCATGTTCGGGTTGATCTCACGACCAATGCCGCCGGAGAACCAGAACGCAGAGTAGTTCTGCGGACGGGCTGCGGCGTTGTGAGCGCTGGGTTGCTCGCACAGTACTTCCGTGGTGATGTCCACGGTGTTCAGCACATGGGTCTTGGATCCCACAGTCAGGATCGGACCGGAGCGAGACTTCTTGCGCTCTTGTCGCTGTTGGATGCTCTGGCGGGGAATGTCCCAGCCATGAATCGTGCCAGCGGTGTGGGCATTGGTTTCCTCGACCAGTTGCTTGAGCTTGTCGAGGTAGCCATTGAGAGAAAGAATTGACATGGAAGATCCTCTTTAACCCCTATTGCCGGGGTAGGTTGGGTATTTATTCTTATTAAAGATTGTTGACGAGATTAACAGACCTGGTAAGGCTTGACACGGATGAAGCGGTCGCATTCCTTCTCGAAGGTAGTTTTGTGGGATTCGATGTTGTCACGCACCTTCTCCACAATGGCTCCCCCCACGATCTTGAACAGACGCCCTTTGTCATCCACTGCCGACGAGAACGTTTTCATTCCATCGACATGATGACTCGTGATCGAGATTCCTTGCTTTTGAGCAATGAGCTCATGAGCGCGCAGTGCAAACTCTCCAGGAGTCGCCTGTTGAGGACGAGACTCCAAGCGAAACTCTCCGCGACGCTCTTGCCACTGAGACAGAGCTTCTTGCTCCGACTCAGCCACAGGCTTGACGAATGCGAGGTGACCTTTTGCCAGGCCTACCACGCGCACCTTGACCAAGAACGCACTGTTGGCGTACTTGAAACACAGGCGCCGAAACCAATCCGGGGAGTCCTGATCAATCAAGAGCAAGCGATTGCGCAATTCACCTGATTGACCATAACCCATTACCGGGAGTCCTTGAAGGGTGATCCGACTTCCATCGGCCACAACACTAACGAAACCCTCACGCTCGTTAATTCGCTTCATGACACACCTCCTCTAGATTTAACCAGTTAGAGTTGATACAAGAAAACCAATGTTGTTGTTTTTAAGGCAGATGGTTCCAAGCCCAGATCAAGAGCGACATGACCATCAAGATCACGCCGAACTTAATGGACCAGGTGAACATCCGCTGAAGTTCGGGCTTGTCGTCTATGTACTTGTGTCCATAAAACGAAACGCCCAAACCAATCAGCATAAGACACAGGCCGACTGCGAACATGTTTCCTCTCCTACTTCAGGTTGCTTTCAAACCATAGCAGTACAGGAAACTAGAAGGAACACCACACCAAGCACGAAAACCGTGATGCAGCTCTTCTTCATTCGTCCGTAAATTACCGGACAGTTGACGTACAGGTCACCCAACCCCCATACAAGCAGGCTGAGGAGCGCGACAAGCAAGACAGCTTCATGAAGCTCCATGATCTCGTACTCCTCTGACTGGGTTTACCAGAGCTTGGTATCGTTCGGATCGAACGGAACCTGCACGACTTCGGCCGCAGCCACTTCGGTGACCTTGGCACGCTCGGTGCTTTGGTCGATGTCGAAGATCAGGATCGACTGCTGTTCAGCGTTGCGGTGACGCAGCGCCGAAGGCGTGGAAGCTTGCACGACCAGGGAGGGACGCTCCACGGTTTGGAGCTTGCCACCGGGCTGGACTTGGCCAACGCGGTTGACGCTCGCCTCGATGCTCAGCACGATCTTCTTGGCACGCGACAGCAGCCGGTGCGACAAGATCTTGCCGTACATGGCCATCTGCAGCTCGCCACTCAGACCCGCGGATTCAGCGCCGGTTCCGTAGTTGGTCTCGATGATCTGGGCACGCTTGTTGAAGCCGCGAACCAGCCAGCGATTGGGGTTGTTCGCCGTCTTGGTGAACGTCACGTCTTGCGTCTTCACATTGCTCACGAGTACTCCTTTGAATTGATACCAAAAACAAAGAGAAAAGAGCAAAGGGCAGAGGAGCGGCTAAGCTCCCCTACCCCTTCATCACGAGCTCAATTCAGAGCCGCAATGTTTTCCTTGCCAGTGATGCGATGCAGGTCGTCCAGATCCTTGATCTGCAGCGTCACCACATTGATGCCCACTTCGTCCTCGAGCTTCTTGTCGCCTCGAGCGATCGCGTCAGCCATGGTCAAGAGGTTTTCACCACCCGACATGCGCCACAGCAGACCTTGGCCGTCTTGAGCCACGCCGACGTACGTTTCGCGGTTGTACGCCACCAGGAATCCACCGTGCATCTTGGTGAACTGGTTGTAGGCGAACTCGGCCGCTTCGGTACTCGTCTTGCACTCAGCCAGCGTCTGCGGCTTCTTCATCAGGTCCTTTTGCCGCTGTTCCCATTCACGCTTGGCAGCTTGAAGGGTACGGGCACACGGAACGATGAAGCCGACTTCGCCGTCATGCATCACGCCCATGACGCGCACGCGCACTTGCATGACGCCTTGGGCTTCTGCGATGTTGTTCACCAGTTGCGTGAACCATTCGCTGGCACGGTTGTCGATCATGAACCGGCGGTTGACCAGCATGCCGTCACGCTCTCGCGAGTGGGACGGAGCCAGGATACCGCTGAAGCTCAGCTTGCCTTCTTTGCCGTTGACATAGGCCACTTGGACCCATCCACTGGCGCCGACGGAGCCGGTCTTGTCGATTTGCTTGGGACGATTGAGCGGAGCATCAAACGCTTCCTGAGCAGCCGGGGCGACCGTGAACTTCAACTGCTGTTGACGGGCCGGTTGCTTTCGTGCCTCCTTGACCGGCTTTTGGGCCGGCACGTTGGGACGGGTTTGAATGGCAGGGCGCAAAGCAGCGAGCTGTTGCATGCTTCCCATGTTGTTCACCTTCTTTTCGAGATTTGACGAGAGTGCTTTTTCGTGCTTCACACGACCAGTCAGCTTGGCGACGACTTTGCTGACATAGTACACTACTCGGTTGTAAAAAGAAGCCGCGTTAGAAGGGATAGCGGCCGACGACTTCATTTTTTTCATTGACGCAAATCGTTTCGCACCGATAGTTGGTCGAATCTGCGTCGCGCTTCTCTATCGGCATCACTTGTGCAATGATGTCGCGAGAAGACCAGACACGGCCCTTGCTATCGATATACTTGATTGCGTCCAGATCGTTGGACGGGAGATCGTAAATCGGGTATTTACCCGAACGACCCACGATGGTGACTTTGGACGCCGCGTAAGCGACCTCCTTGGTCAAACCCGGCACCGGTGTGGTGATCGCACTCGGTGGGGTGGGAGTCGCCAGAAGCTGCTTGAAATGCTCGGCAGTTTGACTGGTGTTGTGACGCTGGTAAAGCGCTCCACCACCAATCAGGGCCAGAATCAAAGCAGCGCCCAGCATCCCGCGGGATACAGATTGGACACTCATGATTGACCTCTTTCCGAAGAAAGGATTGAAGGATTGTAAGAAACTTTACAGCCTTTGTTGGTGACGACAAAGACACTTGCTTGAGCTCGGTACTTTTATTGTTCCAGAGCTGCGAGTCCATGCAACTACCCTCTGCCACGCAACAAGTTTTCTCTTTCCTTGTTACGTGGTAGCAGCAGGTGCAGGGGTGAAGACCTTGAAGATCTCTCGCGACATACCGCGAATCCAGTTCGGTACCGGACCCAGGATCAGTGCGAAGAGCAGCACGCCCGCGACCAAGATGGCTGTGGTGTTACCCACAAGCATCGCGGCCAAGGCTGCCAGACCAATGACGCCCAGCAGCAAGCCAGCAGCAGTCATCATCCCCAGCAATGCCAGGTACAGATAACCGACCAACTTGATGAGGAACTGAGGGATCTTCACGATGAAGATATCCGTGAAGAACTTGGTGATCGAGTCAGGATCGACACCGTTATCAATGACTCCTTGAACAGACATTGATGTTTCTCCCTAAGGTTGCTTAACCAATCGTTAAGTGAAGGTGAGCCAGGGCTGCCCGATTGGAACAAACAGCCCTGGCTTGGTGGGTTAACGACTTACGCCGTTTGGGTTTCGAAACGGCTGCTCAGGCCGAGGAAACGCGCCACCGCATTGGCGCCGCGCAGGCTGGTCTTGGTGATCAGCTGGCTCAGGCCGGTGAAGTACGACACCGCGATGGTCGTGGCTCCCAGAGCGACTTGGTACACCAGGCGAGCGTTGGCTTCGGTGAAGTAGCGCGCCAGGAACGGCACGACGAAGCGCTGGGTGTAGAAGAACACCACGCCCACACCGGCACCGATGGCAGCGCCGAACAGGCCAGCGATCACGGCGAAGACTGCGAACAGCAGCACCTTGACCAGCCAGGCATGCTTGGCCTTCTCGATCAGGCGGTCGGCGTCGTTGTGCGAGACTTGCGACAGCAGCTCCGTGATATCCACGGCGTGGATCTGGGCCAGCGGCTCGATGACCAGGACTTGACGATCCAGCAGCTTGGCGGCCAGCTCGGTCACTTCCACCGGATCGTAGGTCTCGCCGGAGGACTCGCCGATGATGGCGTAGACGCGGCTCATCAGCACTTCATGCTTGACGAACTCCGTCTTGAGCGTGCTGACGAACTCGTCACGGTTCTCGGCCTTGGCCTTGATGGAGTTGATGGCCGCTTCGACTTCGGCGACCAGGGCGCTCCAGCGCTGAAGGAAGGCGGTGTTGGTGAACAGGCTGGTGATGGGGGCGTTGATCTTCATGATGGATTCCTTGGAACGTTGAGTGGAGGGTTGCTCTTCCTCAAGAGCGGTGGTGGGGGAAGGGGAGGGTTGGGGGTTGCCGGTCTCGTGAAAGACCATGGTTTCTGCCATCTGGAGCCCAACGACTTGCTCACGCTCAGCGAGCATGGAGTAGTCGGTGAGTTCACCGAAGTCCACGATCACCTTTTCGATGAAGTCGTAGACCTCGCGACGCAGCACGAAAATGATCTGCCCCATTTCCTCACGGCTCACGCCGTCGATTTGGGACTGGATCACCGGACGCAGGTTGTCGATCTGACCATTGGCCTGCAAGCGCACACGGTCCTTGACCAAGATCAACCCCTGAGAGTCGTTCTTGTTCATGACTTCATGCAGCTCGTTGCCAATCATGTCGCGAATGCTCGCCATGACCGCTTGGACTTCTTGCAACTGACGAACCTTTGGCAGGTTCAGCAGGTGCGCGTCGTCTTCAGGGTGGACAAACAGCGGCTGAGTGAAGTTCGCCATCTTGATCCGTTGCATTTGCTTCTCGGTGGGAGCGAGCAGCAAACGAAGGTTATCGTCCGGGCCATCGATGAACTTACCTGCACGAAGCAGGTGGTATTCGATCTCACGGCTGAACAGATAAAAGATGGACGAACCCCAGATGTCGCATTGTTCATCCGAGGCACGGTGCCAGAGCTTGGTCCCGATCTCGTTGCGCAGGTACTGTTGCAGCCAGTGAAGGCCGATGTCCACTGCGTCGAAACGTTCTTGGGAACTCTTCGCTGCCAGAGCTTTGGAGACAGTCTCCGCGGCCTTGGTCTTGATCATCTGACGCTGCAAGGGGTCCTTGAGCGCCAGCATCGCTTTCACTTTGGTTTGCCCAACCGCGATGCGATTCTTTTTCACGATGTACTCCTAGCGGAGCAATCCATTAGCTCTTGTTGTACGAGAGCAGATAGATCGCTTGGGGTTGCTTGCGCTTGAACATGTCGCGAACCTTCTCCGACTTGATGTTGAAGAAGCGACGCACTTTCCAGAAACCACGACGCACTGCGCCGCTGACAAACCAGACGCCTGCGGCCAGAATGCGCAGGGCCAAGCCAGCCAGACGGCTCACTTCAGACAGGCCGTTGTCCACCAGCTGGAACACCATAGAGACGAAGCTGTTGGGACGAACCAGGCCGAGCTGGAGCACGAGTGCAATGATGCCAGCCAAAGACGGCGCCAGGCCGTAGCCGATCAGCGCCGAGGTCAAGCCAGCCAGCATCGAGAAGATCACGATGCGTGCAATGACGATGGTCAGGTAAGCGCGGATCGAGCCAAACACCTTGATCACATTCGATTTGAATTCGTTCTTGGTCATGATAGGTTCCTTATTCAGGTTGATTAGAGATTAACGTTCTTGGGATCTTTAGGGCATAAAAGCCCAAGGTCTGTCTCGAGCTGACAGACCGTTTGCTTACGAGTAACCGCACGAATGTGAATTGGGGTTGTTCAGCTATTCGCTATAAGTTCCTTTCTAGGAGGGTTGTGCTGATTCTCAGGCGGGCTGAGCAGCGGTGGTGGTTGCTTCGGGTTCGTCGGTCTTGCCGAACTGATCGACGACCGCGTCTTGCAGCTCACGGGTCTTCATGAGCTTGTCGAACAGGCCCAGGATGATCGAGGTCATGACGTTCTTGACCACGCCGGTGGTGACCAGGAACACGCCGCTCAGGATGAACATCGCGGCCACAGCCAGCATGATCTTGATGCCGAACACGGCGCCAAACAGCACCGAGAACATGAAGGCCACGGCGAAGAAGCCGCCAAAGACCACGAGGCACGCCACGATCACGGCGAACAGGAAAGAGACGAAGCCGACCGCGATGGTGGTCAGGGCTTCGGAGATAGCGTTGTTCATTTGGTTCTCCATTTCGATAGACATGATGAAACTCCTACTTAACAATCTTAACAATCAACGAGAAACGCTTTAATGAGGTTGATACCCCTAGTAAAGCTCGAGAATCTAATATGTGATTGAAATTTTCTTCATTACAGCTTTTGCCGTAACCAAAGAAAATGGCAATAACACACTGCGGGGTTGATGAGAATAACCCACCAACCCCGCATGCATGCGTTTAGACGTCACCCGAAGGTAACGTTTAAGTCATGCCTCAGGAACCGTTGGTGGACGATTCTTGAGCGGGCGGTTGCTTCTTGGCTTCCGCAATCAGGCGTCGGAACTGTTCGAGAAGGTCCAGTGCTTTATACACAGTCGAAGATCCGCAAGGATCAGAACCGTCAACAGTGCTGCGAACCTCACCCAAAGCGACATCCAGTCCTTGCTGGTAGTCACTCTCCGAGAGGTTGGCCACCGATTCGCCCACCAGGAAGGGGACGCGTTCAAGCAAGCTGACGTTGTGAGCGATTCGCGTTGCTTGAGTGATCAGGTCCTTCTCGTCAGCACTGACAGCGTCCACCAAGTACCGGACGACTTCCCAGCACAGGCGGATCACACGCGAACGCGAATGATCGTTGCTGTCATGGCCTTCAAACACGAACTCGTCGTCTTTGATGTCGGCCTTGGACAACTTGATCAGGGCCTCATCGACGTATTTCTCATACGCGTCAGGATCGCCATTCAGCAACATGATCTCATCGACCGAAGCTGCCTTCGTGATCGAGCTAACCGCGCTATGCCTCAAGTTTTTGAGCAGATAAAGCGCTGCCGCCTGATCTTCCTTGGAAGCATTCACTTCCATGGTGCTCTTGACTTCGAAAGGCGGACGCTCCTGAACTTCTTCAGCATCGTCATTCTCCTTCAGAGGCCCCACGTACGTCAGCTTGGAACGAATCTCTTCGACCAAAGCGTCCAGTCGCGTGATCTGACGGCAGACGTCAGCGAACGTCTTCTCGAACTTGTGCGACGACTGATCTGTGTACCACTCGGCGTACGACGTTTCGATGTTGTTGAGCAACAGCTCCACGCCATTGTCCATCTCGGCCAGGCGTTCCTCCGTCAACCATCCTTCAGGCTTGCCAGCCTTTTGGAACTCGTCGAGCATGTTGGCCCAATACATCTGTTCGACTACATGGCGCGCCACGTAGTAGTTCACCGCGACTCCCCAAGAAACCTTGTCACGGTTCTCGAGGAAGAGCGTGTAGAGCGTGACCATCAGCTCGCCTTGCAAAAGACGTCTTTCCTTGTGGAAGAATTTGTCGTCTTTCACCAGGCAATAGAACAGCGTTGTCGGATCATGCGTAGCGAAGTTCTTCACGCCCTCGGCCCAGCCTCTGAGCATCAGGTTCAGAGCGTCGGGATTGTTGAGGCGTACGTCATGACCGCTAGCTGACATTCCCGCCAGCCACTCGCTGTGATAAATCTCCTTGGCCAGATGCGTCAGCAGATTGATATCCATTTTCTGGATGATCTCGCTCAGCTCCACTTGCGTACCAAAGGACCCGCTGTTTTCGATCTTCTTCAACTGCTCACAGATCAGAACCAGACTGGTGTCCAGCACGTTCTGATACTTCTCCGTCGTCTGATCGACCTGATGGCTTTCGTGGTGAGCCGAAGACTGATCACTCACTTTGCCGTAAGTCGAAATGTCGAAGCCGTTTTCGCTCGTGAACTTCGCCGTCGACGAGGAAGTCGCACCTTCACGCTTGACGATGAATTCCTCGACAGCTTGGTTCAGCGTGTTGATGCGAAACAGGTCCTTGGCATCGGGCGCGCTCATGCCTTTCAGGATGTCCTGCGCCAGCTTCAGCGAGTGCTGCAGGGTAACGATGGCGTCGGTATAGGTTTTCATTCTTGCTCCGAGATTTAATTGGCCTTTGCGCTCATCACTCCGTAGAGGATGTGCAGATCGTTGGCGGCTTGCGTGGCCTGAGTTGCAGCGTTGCGGATGTTCTGCATCACGGCGGCTTCATCAGGCTCGTCTCGCAAAATGCGAGAGGCTTGCTCGATCGCTTCACGAGCTTGCTTGAGCAAGCGTTGTTCTTCAGTCAGTTTGACCATGATTAACAATCAGAAAGAGGTTAAGGGATAAGGTATCCCAGGTAAAGCTCGAAACAGTTATATGTGACTGAATTAATCTGCATTTGAGAAAATGCGGCATAAAGGAACTACAAAGGCTTGACCCCTTGTAGTTCCTAAAACCTCACTTATGCCGTCTATTCAATCAATCCTCAGCAGACTGAGAATCGGCTTGAAGGACTTGGTTGCGAGTGCAACGTGCGCACAGGTACAGGAACCAGCGCTTGAAGAACCCTACCCCAGCCACCTGCATGGCTTCCAGGAAGAGGCGATCCGCGTGCTTGCGGTTCTTGACCCTGCCCTTGCGACCAGCGGCCTTGATGCGGCCCACTACACACAGGTAGTTGTGGATGATGGCTGCCTGACCACACTCACCATCCGGAGGGATCATGCGTTTGGCGAAGGAGGGCACGTCTGCACCAATCGTCTTGAATCCAGCCGGAACTTGGATCCAGAACTCATGTTGACGCGGACCACTGTAGAAGCTCAGACCACCTCGAACCACCCAGACAGGCATGTTGCTTTTCTGAGTAGCTTCGAGGTCAGGCTCTACACGGGTAGGAGGATCAAACCGGTTGAAAGAGGTTTTGGTACCCCCAGTCTTCGCAGTCATCGTTATCCTTTCAAAGAGAATCGAACCAATTCCCACACGACGCCCTCTAGGAAGCCCTAGAAAGCCCTACACGACGTTTGAATCAAAGGACGACAGTCAGAGATGTCCAATCAATTCAAACGCGTACAAACGTGTTTGAACGGTTATGGAAAAGCAGCTTGAGTTATTCGTCGAACTGTACCAGCCGTTCGGCAAAGATGACCAAAGCTGTTTGCGTCCGGTGTCGCGACGCTGCAGGACCTTCGCCGACGAGGGCGACGTAGTGATCTGCTTTGATCACAACACCTTCTACTTCCCTGACTTCCTCGCTCTCCAAGAACATCACCTTCACGCACATACCTGGCGTGATTTGTGAAGGGTCTGAGTTTTCCCAAACCATGGAGATGAGGCTCCCGTCTCTGGCCGCTAGTTGTGAGTATTGGACAAGGGCGTTCGAGGTAATCTTCGCAGATGACTGAACGACATTGTTGCGACCATTCGGACGTGTAACATTGATCACCTCGGTGTTATTTCCTCCTCGGCTTGCAATGGCTTTGTTGCCGTCTCTGGCTGCGTACTTCTCGATGAAGTTATCCGCTGCTCCGAAACGAACACCATTGCCTTGATTGCCGATGAGTTCTTCACTGAGGTTTTTGGTGACGGTCTCTCCTGTTGCCAGGATGACCAAGTTCTTGCCATTGAGCCGGAACGTGCGCTCAACAGAAGGCATGCGCTTAGCGGGCACATTGATGATAGTGGCAGTTCTTACTGCCTTGTCGAACCTGCTCGGATCGTAAGGCGGGAAGACATACCACATGTCTTTTTGGAAGTATGCAGCGCAACCTGCACCATAGACACCATCGCAGTTGAGGTGAACGTACTTGACCAAATCCACCAGTCTGGTTCCCTGGGGAATGATCGAGTGCTTTCTGACCACGGTGTTAGACGCGGGCACCATGTCCACACCAACTGGCAAAGCTTCTGCGTCATTGATCACGAGTTTGGACTCGCGACTGAGCACAGTCTTGATGATGTCTTCCACCGTCTCATCACGGAAGGTGGCTCCAAACGAGCGCATGCGGACTTGGTCCATGGTCTTGTTGATCAACTGCAAGTCGATCTCCAAAATGTTGGACAGATCCAGCTCGTATTCACCAGGAGAGGCGACGTCGTTGTTGGCAAGACGTGGATCAAATGGGTTGACCAAAATCGCTGTGAAGCGCTCGGTTTCCACTTGCTGGCTTTCATTGATGAACGTAGCCGTCTCGAAGATGGGTTTCTTCGTGAGCGTGACTTCGATCTCAGCCAGGTAGGGGTAGAGTCTGTACGCGTACATCCCACCACCCACCATCACCTTGATCATGCATTCATCAGCAAAACCATTGAGGTAGTCTCGCCCGATGTCGACAGAGATGAGCTTCAGGGGTTTGTAGTTCTGATCCCGGACGTGAATCTCAGCGTCCCAATAGAAGTTGGTCGCTGTGGGACCTCCCTTGGTAATCGCTTCGATTTCCCGGCTCAGTGAAGAGGCGAGAATGTCCATGGATTAAACACCTCTGAGCAGTTGGGAAAGACTCTTGCGAGACGTTCCGCCCGGATCCTCAGTAGACGCGGCAGCCTTGTTGATCGTGGCTTGCGCAGAGCGCCAGTCTGCGGGCTTGAATTCCTCGCTGAATCCTTGACGAGGAGCGAACACCGGCTCTTCTCGAGAACCGTCGGGCTTGCGCGCAGAGAGGTCACCACGTCCTGCAGCCGTGACGCGGCGACGCAGACTGCTGACAGCCTGTGCACCTGCGTAGCTCTTGGAGCGCAGAGCGTAGTACTTGTCGAAGTCGCTCTTGAAATGCCACTTGGCATGTGCGTAGATGTAGTTGGCAAACTCATCCAGATCACGCAAGTCTTCCAAAGGCACGTCGCCAAGGTTGAGCTCGTAGCGCAGCGCTTCTTTCCAAGCCATCAGGTGAGCCGTGATGTACTCATAGATCTTGGTAGTGTCGGAAACCGCCACTACGTAGATCTGAGCACCGCGCTTCCAGTAATCCACCATCGCAGAGATGGAGATCATGACTTCCCTGAGCTCGTTGGCTGTTTGACGGTCTTGAATCGGATCACCGGAGATCGGCATACCGAATTGTTCGAGCTCTTCCATCGTGCGCATTTGCACGTAGGGAATTCGAACATGAAAGAGTCGTTTGAAGATACCTTCTCGGGTATCGACGTCTTGCTTGGGCTGAAAGGTCATGATGTTAAAAGGGGAGAGTTATTCACCCTCCCCTTGCCGTACTTAGGTGGCTCGGATGACGGCCTTCATCAGGATCAGCACCACCGGGACGAAGTAGAACCTGTCCAGAGCGTTCCAGTTGTCGATGTCTTGCACCAACTGCTGAACACGCTTGTAGTTCAGGGCCTTGTCATCCAGGAAGTCCTGCACGAGCAGCTCGAGAATCGACTGCTGACCAGCAATGCGGGTGTTGTCGTAGAACGCCTTGGAGAAGACGTAGTAGCCATCAGCCATCGCACGGTTGATCAGCGGAGGCACCACGGGGTTGTCGCCCACAGGGTTGCCTTGAGCGTCAGTCAGACCGAACGCATTGATGACTTCCATCCCCGTCTCACGCAGGTTCTTACCCATGGGCAGAAGCGACGTGAGTCCCTTCATATCCACAGGCGCGATTGCCAGACCAGAACCCGTGACCATCTTCGGGGGACGAGTCTGGTTGTAGTCGACCGTGAGGATCGGATCGACCGGGTAGATGATCTGTCGAATCCCCGAGTAACGAATGCTCTCGTGCATCGGATCTTCCATGAACATCAAGGTGCTCACGGTGCCGAACTGACGGAAAGATTGACGCAGGAGTCGACGTTCTTGCTTGCTGATGGCGTCCCACACATTCACAGCTCGAAGCGCATCGTCTTCTTGCACGTTCATGCGACGGATGTAGCGACCACGCAAGATCTCGCGACTGGCAAACACCTCCGTGAACATCTTGGTCAGGTAGGTGTCAGACGTCGAAGGACTTTGCGCCGGAACGAGCAGCGTCGAGTACTCCTTGGAGAAGAAGCTGTTGACGTAGGTCTCTTGAATGACGTAGTAGTAGCGACGCAGCCAAGCGACTGCTTCGTACTCTTCCTTGAACAGCAACGGATTTTGCCCGTACTGCAGGAAGTCCTTGTCGTAGAAGAGCTCCTCGATCACCTTGCTCTCGAGGTCAGTGCGGAACTGCGTATCGGAGAGGTTGATCAGACGATACTCGATCGTGTGGCCAGTCTGGGTTTGAATCGAGGTACGTGTGACGTCCGTGACTTGGAACACGCCTTCTTGACCCGAAGCGATGTCGGCCAAGAACATGTCACCCACGTTGGGCACGAGGAACGGGTAGACGTTGGCCTGACCCGTGGTCACCATGTCGTTGCTCTCAGCGTCTTGCGACGTCGAGAGGTCTCCAGTGACCTTGAGCTCCATGCCTTGAATGGAGCGGTACTGCTGATACAAGCCGAGCCTGCCAAGACCCTGACCCGCTGTCTGGCTGTCCAGGTTCAGCACTTGACTGAAGTACTTGACAGTCCAAGAAGAACCCGTGGTGTGAGCTTGCAGCGCACTCGTGGGAATCTTCTTGGTATCAACCGTCACGCCTTTGTAGTCGTCAGCGGCGATTCGGCTGATGGTTGGTGCGGGTTTGGGAGGCCTGCTGCTTGAGGGGATCACTACTGGCATGATTAATCCAACCTCTTTCCTGCTTGCACGGACAAACTCATGACCGTGTTGAATTGATACAACTGTCCATTGAAGGACGGATCGTGCTTGACGTCGATGATCCCGAGCACCTTGTCCATGTCGGGCTTGCCAAAGAAGTCTCCAGGCAAACACACGGGCAAGTCAGCGATGCTTCCCAGCCGAGGCTCCAGCGCGACCATGAGCTTCTTGGTAGCGATGCAGTGATTTTGCATCCGCTCCCTGGCTTCACGGGGCAACAGACGAGGACGTGTGAAGATAGCGAAACGTACGTGATACACGTCTCGCAAGCTTTGGCTGCGCTTGAAACGAACCATCAACTCTTCAGTGACGTCGAAGTCGTCCGTGTGCATCATGTATTCATTTCGGTAAACCGAAACGTTGACGAAGGAGTAGCCGCGCTTCTTGAGGTACGGTGCTTCTTCCTTCAGGTAATTCACGATGTCAGGATCGATGGAGACATCACCCAGCACGTTGAGATCCAGCAGATCCAGAGGGTTCTCCGGATCAATGTTGGACAGCACAGTGAACACACGCAGCGTGTCGGGCATGACGCTTCCACGCGCTGGCATGAATTCATCGAACTCAGGAATCGCAATCCCTGGCACACCATGCTTTTCACTTTGTCGATACGACTCGAAGAAGAACAGCGATCCCGAGGAGATCGAGAAGTTCTGCATCGTGTCTTCAAGCTTTTCAGCCGGAGACGCATCCGTGTTGGGAGGCTGAAGAGGACGGTACTCTTCAGGGATCATCTGGTTGTGGATCATCAGCGGATAATCCATCACCACACCGACAGGCTTGTCGTAGCGGACCCGGTACGAGAACGTCATGTCCCACGCACTGGAATCTTGCTGCTTTTGACCTTCTTCGGGTTCATAGTCGAACTCGAACCAGCCAAGCACACGACCTTGGCGCTCTGCGATGGCCCAGTACTGATGCTCTCCAATCAGGTTGGACAGAATGCGAGCACGAGGATCGAAGTAGCGCGTCAGGTAGTCGGTGAGTTCTTCCCCATAAGGGTCGACGTTCTCACGCAGTTCATGGACCATCTCCAAGATCTTCATGCACTCATTGGGAATGATTGCACTGTAGGAGATGTCGTGAACACGTTCACTGCGGTTCATCGAAACACGAGAGCGAATCTCGTTTCTCCAACGCTCAGCTGCAGACTTGTCAGTCGAGCGCAGTGTGATGTTGAGTACGATGTCCGTTGGGACGTACGTGAACTTCATGTAGGCACGGGTATCCGTGTCTTTGAAGATGTGGGGGTTTTCATCATGGAAGACAGCTGTGGAGAGGATGCGATCTTGCTGATGCTCCTCCGTGACATCCATGTGAATCCGAGAGTCTGTGCCAAAACGGTTGAACTGCGACTGCACGGCTACAGTGCTGCCGTTTTGATACACACGTCCAGTCTCACCAGGAAACTGAATCGTCATGTCGCGAGGAAGGCCCGTCCACTCCAGCACCTGTCGCATGATTTCGAGCACCACAGGACGCGTGACAGCATCGGTCACGGCTGGGCATTCGTAGAGGACTTTAGGCATGACAAAATCTCTTTTCGAATATACACACGATAAACGACTGCCGTGAAATCTTCACACAGACTTCTGGCAGCATAAAAAGCGAAAGAGCCGAAGCTCTTCCACCTTTCATGAGATCATGCCTTTAAGCCTTGACAGCTTGAGGAACAACCTTCTTCGTGCCGTAAGCCGAGTCGTACGCATCCAGGCTGCCCTTGACGTAGCGCAGCGTGGTGTTGGCGGCGCGCAGCAGTTCAGCACCCATGGTCGTGTAGGGCGTTGTGAGCTGAGCCACCAGATGCTTGGACAGACGCTGACCCGCTTCAGCGCGAGCCACCGAATCCAGCTCGCCACTGGCGTAGTGTTTCTTGATCACGGCACTGAAAGTTTCCGAGACCTTGAGCGCGTGCGCAGCAGCGACCTCTCCCAGAGCCACGAGGCCCGAAGAGTTGCCTTTGTCGAAATGAGCGACGATGATCTTGAGCAGCTTGAGGGCTTGCGTGATTTCACGCGAGTTCAGAGCGGGCATCTCGACCATCTCACCGCCAGGTGAAGAATGGATCTTCACGTAGCTCGAGGTGACAGCAGCGCGAACGATGCGAGCAGCGTCATTGGGAGCGTCGCCAGCAGCGGAGATCTGCTTGTCCACCCAACCGACCGAAGCGAAGACACCGCCGAAGGTCACGCGAGTGTTGCCTTCCTTGGCGTCGACGATACCGCTGACGTCGTCAGGCAGGTCTTGGTCTTCCACATCTTGCAGTTGACCCGCATCGAACTTCAGGGGCTGGAAGCTCGCCTTGTCTTCGGTCAGCGCATTGAGCGCACGCACCGACAGAGGTTGAGCGAACGCACGGTCGATGTACTTGACGCGATCCACCAGCGACAGCAGGCTTTCCAGACCCATCAGGTATTCACCAGGCGTGGCGAAGTGTCCGAGGTTGCTGCCGGAAGCCACGGCAGGCATTCGCACCTTGACCGAGCCGTCCACACGCCCTTCGAAATCCTCGAAGCGCTTTTGAGCAGCTTCCACGCGGTCCATCAGGTTACCGGCCGATTGACCGATGCCCTTGAAGTACTTCATCGCGTGAGCGTAGATGTTGCGGCCGATCTGGTAGATGGTCTTGATGATCTGCGCGACCACGTTGCGGATGTTCTGCACCAGGCCACGTGTGCCGTTGTCCAGATCTTCCATGGCAGGCATGATCACCTCGCCCGTGAAGCTGGTACCAGCCACAGCCAGGTCCGACGCGATCTGCAGCAAAGCAGCTTCCTTTGGAGAGACTTCTGTGGCACTGTCAGCCACGATCGCCATGTCTTCCATCGCTTCGACGATGTCCATCGTGCGATCAGCTTCTTCGAGTTCAGCCAGGGCTTGCAGACGAGTGTTCTCGCCTTCGACCAAACCTTGCATTTCCTCTTCGAGGGAAATGCGAACCAGCCCGTCTCGAGACGGAGCCAGTGCATTCTTCAAAATGGTGTTCATGGAGATTCCAGTTGTTTTACCAACTTCAGTTTTGGATAGCGCCAGTACAGCCAGCATACTGGGCGCCCAGTAGAGCATAAGATTGCGAGGACTCTACTCGATACCGCGAGAGACTCGAATCGATTTGTCTGCGTACTTCAGCGCAGCATTGATCACGCTGGAGCTTTGGTTCAAAGCCTTGACGTGGATGCCGTACAGAAGCCCTGCTGCGATGTTCATCAGCGCAACGAATGCACGAGGGTTGTAGTTGCTCTTGCGCTTGTCACGAGCAGACTTGTAATCCCGTGCCAGCTTATCGATGATGTACGACAGCCGTCTGGTGATGTCCAGGAGTTCCTTGGCATCAGAGAAGTTACGGATGTGCGGACCGAGTGCCTTGAGTACGCTCTCAGCTTGCTTGGGAGACAGGTAAGGGATCTCGCTCTTCAGATCGATTCGATCGATCGTGGTGCGAAGCACGCCAGAAGTGATCGTACTGGCTCCTCCACCGATTTCAGTCGGCGCGTAGGAGTAGAACACCTTGCCACCCAGGTAGATCTTCGGATCGAGGAAGATCACTCGACCAGAAGTTGTCTCCAGGTTGAAGATCCCAGCAGTACGGCGCTGAGGCAGGATCGTCTTCAAGTAGCTACTCACCAGCTCAAAGACTTCTTCCAAAGCCTTCTTGTCTTTGGACGGATCACCCACCTGTGCATAACTGTCCAGTGCTCTGACCAGACTCCTGAACTCACCAGAGGAAACCGAGCGCTTGATCTGGTAGGTCTTGGTCAGGAAGTCATCGAGTTGATCGGCCAGATTGCCGCGATCAATCTTGCCGTCTTTGTCCACCAGGTTGCGAATGATCGAGCGGTAGCGGAACTTACCTTCAGGCACTTCGCTTTTGTCTTTGATCTTGGTGAGTTCGTGCAAGAGATTGAAGTGCCTCTTGTCGAACTGCGTCGCACTGTGGTTGAGTTGATCGACAATCTTGCTCACCCAGCCAAGCACGTCATTGGTGTTGGTCTGAATGCTCTTGACCATTTGCAAAGAGAACGAATCCACGTCCTCCAACACAGCGGTCCATCCTTCAGAGCCTTGAGCATCGAGCTCAATTTCAGGATGCTTGTCTTGAATGCTTTCCAAGATACGCTGCAGGAGTTGCAGCTGCATGGGAGAAGCATTGTCTTGTTCACTCGCGCCTTCGATGACGTCGGTGAGGTTTTCCAGGGCCAGAGCAGACATGGAGCATTGATCGACTTGAGCGTTGAGCTCATTGATCTGGGTGTCTGCGCTGCTGATGTCGAAGTTGTCGCTATTGTCTTCAGGAAACAGCGACGACGGATTGTCAATCATGGAAATTCCTTGATCTCAGGGGTTGTCGTCATAAAAAGAGCCCGAGGCTTTACCGGCCTCGGTACTCTTCTTACTTGTTCGCTTCGGAAACCTTCAACGAACGATCGATCACGATATCCAGAGCTTGGAGCAGCTTCTGGAACGACGTGGCGTACGGGAGGATGATGGCTTCCCAGTCGATGTTGCGCTTGTCGATCAGCGTGACTTGGATGCGGAACAGCTCGTCAGCTTCAGCGTCGCTGAGACCGCTCTCTTCCGCATCGTAGGAAGGTTCGTTGATGTACATTCCTTTGTGCACCTCTTCGAACATTCCTGCATGGCGGTCGTAAACGTGCGACTTCAGCTCGAGCATCAGCTGAGCAGCCTTCTTGACGTCGTCCTTAGACAGAGTGTCAATGACGCCATGGGCATCCGAGCGAATCGAGAAGCTGTAATGCCCTCTCGAGTAGTACGGATTGTCCTTGACTTCGAAGTCGACACCGCCGACATGGTTCGTGTAGTTCGGAGCCTTCTTCATCCACTGGTCCAGCGGATAAGTCATGCCCTTGAGCTTCTGGAGAGCTTCCTTCAAAGCCTTCTTGCTCGGGTTGTCTCCGAGCTTCTTGAAGATGTCGTCGGCTTCCTTGTAGAACTTGGCACGATCGGACTTGGTCGCGGAGATGAACTTCTCCACAGCACGCATGTAGTCCTCGACCGCCTTGAGAACGTCACCAGGCGCCTTGGTGTTGATCGACAGGACAGCCAGTTGACCGTCCAGGGACACCTGGTCTTTCACATGCGCGCGTTGATCGAGCCACGAATTGTTCATGTACGTGGCTTGGATGTATTTCTCGATCTGAGTGCCAGTGGCTTTCAGGTCGTGAATCATGTTGGGCGTTTCGGGAGCTTTGACGACATTGATGCCGAGCAGCTTCTTCATCCCTTCGCTGGCCATCGAGCCAACTTGCCGGATACGGTCACCGATACTCTCCATCGAGATCGTCTTGTCGATGTCGAGCTCGAACATCGAGTCGATGCTTTCCAGACCGATGTTGATGGCGCTGGCGGTTGTCGTAGCCACGCCGCCATTGGCTTCAGCGACTTCGACCAGACCGTAGTACTTCTGCAGGGTTTCGACAGCGCTGTTGGCAGCGTTGACTTCAACGCTCAGTTCAGACGCGTCGACGATGGTCTGCTCTTGCAGTGCGTCTTCGTGACTGTCTTCTTGTTCGAGATCGAGGGTGTCCATCCCATGCTCCGAAAGGGCTAAGTGGTTAATTGGAGTCGAGAGAATGTCTCCCTCGACTCCTTGTTGCTTTATGCCGTCTTGCTGACAGCCAGCTGCTTGTGTCCGAGTTCCACCATCCCCTTGATCGTGTCGATCTTGGGTTGCAAAGACTTGGCAGTGAGCTGTTCGCAGCGATCGAAATCGTAGCGAGCATCGATGCTCTCCATACCAATCTCCACGGCTTGGAAGAGGTCAGGATTGCGTCGCTCTTCCAGGTTCTGCAGGAGACCCTGGTAGCGGTTCAGAGCCTTCTCGTCTTCCTCGGCTTGGCTCACTTCGTCTTGAAGCTCGGCAATCTCTTCCGGAGAGCGAAGAGGTTCGACTTCACGCACGCCACCCTCCACCACAGGGTCGAGCTCCACAGGTGCAGCCACCTGGACTTCAGCATTCGCCTCACGGAGTGCATCGGGAGCTCGCTTGGCGGCGTCCAGAAGCACGGAGGTGCTGATGGCTTCGGTTGCGACCTTGGGTTCCTTGTACTGCGCAATGCTCGAGTCGACGTATTGCAGCAGGACGCGGATCGTGGTGAGTGCGTGAGCGAAGGCTCGCGTATGGACGCCTTGAACGACCATCGGGGCAGCAGCAGCCAGAGCACGGGCATCCTTTCGAGCACCTTCGTCCAGATCTTCGGAAGCGTCAGAGATGCGACGCACACCAGCGGTCAGACGAGTCTGAATGCCTTCGAGCTTTCGCTTGTCAGCATTGAAGCTCTGGATGGTCTTGCACATGTCTTGCACCAGTTCCAGAATCTCCTTCATGTCAGGGATGCTGGCCACAGGCATCTCGTCACCGACTTCATCCGAGTTCGTGCGAACGAACGTGAAGTTGAAGCCAGACATGCGCTCGGTCGAACCAGGAACCACAGCCACACCGACGAAGCCGCCAGGCAGCACGTCCGTGGTCATGACTTCCAGATTATCTTCGGACACGTTGATCATGCGCTTGATGAGCGGATCAGCTTCGACGAAGTGACCGTGCATGGACTTGTTGAACGCCGTGACGAAGTCATCGATGAACTTCTCGATGTTCTTGCCTTGCACGAAAGCGTCGATGGCTTTGTTGAGCTGGTCAACGTAACCACTGCGAACCGCCTTGTCAGCGGAGTTCACCAGGGAAGCCAATTCACGCACACCAGGCATGATGTCCAGCGAGGCATTACCGCCACTGTCCACACTGTACAGGCGATTGACTTGATTGGCATTCTTGTACGTCTTGGCACCAGGCGTGCCCTTGAGCTGACTCACGCGTTGAAGCAGGCCAGCAGCGTAGCGTTCTTGACGACCCGCAACGTTCATGAATTCGTTGTAAGAACGAACCAGCATCACAGTTGCCTCACGGAAACGTTCCAGCAAAGCTGCGAGGAATTTCTTCGCAGTCTCACGGATCTTGTCGATCTTGGCCGAAACGTTGGTGCTGAACTCCGACTCAAGCGCCAGCTCATAAGGGCGAGGCGAGTGCAGACGGTTGAAGATGCCTTCCAAGGCAATCTCCACCAATTCAGCTTCACGGGGAGTGAAGACGTTGGACTCTCCACGCGTGGCTTCCAGACCGTCAGCGATGCGATGCAGTTCAGTCACTGCGTTCGTTGCATCGGACAGCTCTTCGCCTTGGGAGTCCATCAACTCGATCAGCTCTTGGACATATTGCGTGTCCTGAGACAGATCATCGTCGGTCACCACTTCTCCATTGTGGATGAGAACATCGGTCTCAACCGGAGTAGTCAATGAATCCATATTCCACTTTCTAGACAGATGACGAAATAAAAGAAGTGAGCGACCGGAGTCCTCCTTTTGACGGGAGAAATCCGATCACTCACTTACTTTTAGAGCCAGTTAAGGCTTAGACGGCGACGGGAGCAGCAGCCTTGGCAGTCGTCTTGGTGTACTGGGCCACCGAGCGAGCAGCGTACTGCAGCGCGGAACCATGCACACTCATGCCGACTTGCAGCGCAGGCTGATGGAAGCCTTTGGTCATGTGGCGAGCAGCGACCATCTGATCCTTCAGGACAGCCAGCAGGCCGTTGTCATCGGCCAGGGTACCCCAGCCGCTGAGGACACGGATCGACACGGCGTTGAGGTCCTTGCCAGCAGCCACGACCTTCTTGGCTTCTTCAGCAGCAGCCACGAACTTCAGTGCTTCCTTGGCGATCGCTTCGATCTGCTGACGACTGAGCGTCGGCAAGCTCTGCACGCGACCGATGTAGGAGTTGTCACCACCGGTTTCAACCACGCCGGTACGGAACCGGTTGATGGTCTTGGCGTTCTGAGGAACGTAGGCGTAGATCGTCTGGTTGCCCATGAACGTCGGAGAAACGACGAGCTGGGTACCTTCGGGAGCTGCGGGAATGTCGGAGACAGGGCCAGAGTTCTTCATACCACGACCAGCGATGGCTTGAATGACCGTGGCCAGCTGTTCGCTCTTCTTCTCAGCTTCCCATTCGATCCGGCTGCGACCAGCGAAACCGATGGCGTCCTTGACGGCGTTCAGACTGAGAACTGCTTGCGGACCGACCACTTCTTCCACGAAGGCAGTGACCTTGGCTTGCTCGCCAGCGACGTCGCGAACCACTTGGTTACCCAGACGCAGGCTGAATTTCAGCGAGTTGGCCTTCCAGTAGATGGTCTTGTTCTCGTTGGCGAGATCAGCACCGTCGAGGGAGGCAGCAGACTTGAGCAGAGCCTCGGCTTGCGCCTTCATGCGGCCGGTGGCCGAGAAGGTGCGGTCCAGAAACTCCACGAGCATTTCCCAGGCCTTTTTCAGACCGTCCATGATCAGGTCGCGAGCTTCCTTCAGCTTGCCGGTGATCTCTTCCATCGCAATGTAGGTCGGCGACACGCGCTTGCCAGGGATCTCGAAAGATTCCATGGCAGGCATGCCGTAGAACTCGCTCAGGTTGAGTTGGTCGCGGATGTGCTCCAGACCGATCACCACCGCTTCGGCAGTCGTGCTGTCAGCACCACCGTTTTCAGCAGCCGTAGCCAGCAGGTCCTTGTAGCGCTCGAGCGTCTCGATGGCTTCTTCGACCTGATCGATCTCTTCGCCGACTTCTTCAGCGACTTCGACCGGGACGTCAGCTTGAGCGACCGCTTCCACGACTTCTTCACCCGTGGTCTCGATCACGGCCAGGTCTTCAGTGGCCACAGCCAGCTGATCTTCCAGCGCTTCGTCGACCGCGTCTTCGGCAGCGTCAGCAGCCTTGTCCACGGCACCCTCGTTCAGGGTAGCAGGCGATTCGTCGTTTTGCTTCTGAGCAGCAGCGACAGCGGCAGCCAGAGCTTCGACGGGCACTTCCACCTGGACGGTGGCTTCACCGTCAGGCTTGACTTCCACTTCGACCTTGGGTGCTTCGCCGGTAGCGGCTTCGACACCTTCGGCAGCAGCCGGAAGAGCTTCCGTCACGTCAGCGGCAGCAGCGGTTTCCACCACGGCTTCCGGAGTGTCAGCCACAGTCGGAGTTTCCGCGGCAGCTTCCACCGGATCGTCCGAAGCGGTAGCCACGGCATCGGCAGCTGCGTCGGCAGCAGCTTCGACCGTGCTGTCGTCAGCACCGGCCAGGACAGCATCAGCTGCAGCATCGCCAGCGGCGTCAGCCACATCGGTGACGTCGTCAGCGACGGCATCGGTCACGTCCGCAGCGGCCGCGGCTTCAGGAGCAGCGTCGACGACGGCGTCCTTGGCTTCAGCAGCGGCTTCGGCCGCGTCACCTGCAGCGTGGACAGCTTCCACAGCTTCGGGAGGAGCTTCGCCAGTGGCAGCAGCCACACCGGCAGCAGCGTCCAGAGCAGCATCGGCTGCCACGGAAGCAGCACCTTCAGCCTTGGCGGCGTCGGTCACAGCGTCAGCAGCCACTTCGGAGGTCGGAGTCTCAGCGACGACGGTTTCCGCAGGTGCAGTGACATCCAGCGGAGGTTCGATGGTGTCGACGACGGGAGTGTCCAGCGTGTCAGCGGGAGTTTCCGCGACGGGGGCGACGTCAGCGATGGTGGCAGCGACTTCGTCGGTCGGGACGATCTCGGAGTCAGCCACACCCGGGGTGATGGTCGTGTCGACGGCGGCAACCGGGTCAGCGATGGCGTCAGCGCCATCCAGCACAGCAGCAGCTGCGGCGTCGCCAGCAGCATCGGAAGCGATCTCGGCAGCAGCTTCGCCACCTTCGTGCGCGTTCTTCACGGCTTCGACCACCGCAGGCACCACGGCATCAGCAGCAGAGGCCGGGACTTCCACAGAAGCCACGACCTTGTCGTCGACCTTCACGTTGGTTTCGACGGTAACTTCTTCCAGAGCGGGTTTGCGCTGACCAGCGACGGTGCGGGCGTTGAGCGCCAGCAGCGAGCGAGCAAGACGACGATTCATTTCAGAACTCCATTCGAATGTTTTCTTGTATCGTGCGATACGAGAGGAATCTCTCTATAAAAGGGCTAGGTGCTGGAGTGAGCACCTAGGGTTAACTTCTATAGAATCGGGTTTACTTGACGAGCGTCACGCCAAACAGGATGTGGGCAGTGAACAGCATGTCCGAAATGCCACCTTCCTTCTCGCACCAACGCTGCACGATGTCCTTGACGGAGTAGTAACCGTACTGTTGCGAGCGCAGGCCGATCTGATGCACGTGGTCACAGCCGAAGATCTTCTTGGCACGATCGCCAAGCTCGGAGCTGTGGTTGTTGACCTCACCAGGGGTGACGAGATCGTTCCAGGCGAAATTGCCCAGACGACGTTCATGACCCCAGATGAAGTTCAGCATGTCGTCCAGGAAATCGCGGTGCATCTGACCCAGGGACGGGCTCTTGAATTGCGCGATGTACCACTCGTTGAAATCTTGAGTGCCAAAGGCAGCCATGACTTCACGCAGAATGTCTTCCCGGAAACGGAAGTCGGTGGTTTTGCGGTCACGTCGGACCATCGCACCGAAAAGAACATCGATGGCACGGTTGGCCACCACGAGCTGTGAGGCTTGCGGATCGAACAGCCTCAGGCCCGACTGGATTTGACCCAGCGAATCGAAGCGATCCGGGCTCTCCTCCAGCACAGGCTCCAAGGGGGCTCCGAGGAACCCTCTTGGATAGATCTTGAACCTTCCGATTGCGTTCATCAGCCCTTCTCCATTTCCGCCAGAGCCATGCGCTGAGTCTGGATGCGTTGCTCCATGTAGGAGATCTGCTTTTCCAGAGCAGCGTCAGGCTTGTTGTCAGCGGCCTTCTTCATCTGCATCAGGCGCAGCTTGAGCAGCTCCAGCTCTTCCTTGGACTGCTTGTAGCGACGGACCTGGTACTCGGCCACGCTCAGGCGCACCAGCAGAATCAGATTCCAGCCAGCGTTCAGGCCATGGAAGCCGAAGGGAGAGATCTTGGAAGTTCCGACGGTGGAACCCAGGCTGCCTTCGTTGGACTGAGTCACGACGATCTCGGGGATCGATTCGATCTTCTCTTCCATCTTCGGCTCAGCGTCGATCACGATGGCAAAGATCTGAGCGAACTCAGCCATCTTCTCCGTGATGTACTTCTGCTCCGACAGGCTCAGCGATTCACGGACCTTCTCCGCACCGCCTTCACCCATGGCCACCGTCTCGACCACGAACACGTAGTTCAGCAGCTTGCGAGCATAGTTGTTGATAAAGCTCAGCGCGTCTTCGAACTGAACCACAGCAGTCTGCTTGTAGGTCAGGCCGCGACCAGCGACTTCGTTGGCCAGGAGCTTTTGAATGAGGCCTTCAAGCTTCTCGGCAGCCGAGATGACGTGACGAAGGTTCTTGTCGATGTGAACGACGAAGTTGCCAGCATCCGAACCACTGACGTTGCGCTTGTAGACCGAAGCCAGTTCCTTGACTTCAGAGGTCTTCCAGTGGTAGCTGCGCAGCTGAGCCGCAGCAGCGGTGTAGGCAGCTTGCAAAGAAGCCAGCTCACCCTTGGTGATCTCCAGATCTTCGATCAGGCGATCCTTGCCGAAAGTGGGCAGAAGCGAGGTGACGTATTTCAGCAGGGACATAGCTTAGTACGGGAGACGCGCTCACGCAATCTCCCGTCTCCTATTGCAATGGTTTTTGGAATGAACGAACAGGCTTACAGGCCCGGGGCCGCGCCTTGACGGTAGGCTGCCAGGATGGAAGCGATGTCCGTGTTGCCAGACTTGTTGGACGACTTCATGTCGCGCAGGCTGGCTCGGGTGGGCTCGTTGATACCGCGGTGGTAGAACACCGCGTAATCGCTTTCCGGGTTCACCACGATCAGCAGCATGAGATAGTTGTCCTTGAACACCTTGTCTCGGATGCTGGCGCGAGTCAGAGGACCGCCGAGCTGCAACTCGAGTTCCGTCGCCGAAGCAGACGACAGCAGCACGATGTTGGACGCAGTGGCCACCGAGTAGTTGTTGCTCAGGGCCGAGGCGATGGCGTTGCCAGTGCGACGACGCAGGATCGCATCGTAGAACTGGGTCTTGTCGTTCAGCAGGTTCTTCTTGTGCTCATCCACGATGTCTTGCATCAGGATCAGATCCTTCCAGAACGAGATCTTTCCCGACTTGTAGTCGTGGAAACGTTCCTTGTAGGACAGAAGAGTTTTGGTTCCGGCCGTAAGAATATGAATCAGGTCCGAGGTCGGGATGGTGTTTGTCGCCAGCCTGATCGAAACCGGAATCTTGACAGTCTTGCCGTCCTTCTCGACTTCCACCGTCACTTGCTTGCCGACAGCCAGGTTCGTGGCTTCGGTGATGTGCTTGTTCGGGTTGTCGACCGTGGCCGAAGCACCGCTGGATTCTTCGCGATCGCCAGCAGCGTCTCGCACCTTCTGAGCAGCTTCACCAGCCACCAGGCGCAGCGACGGCAGAGCCGCTTCCATGGCGGGCTCGAGGTTGCGCGGATCGTTGGGGACCGGCAGACGGTGCGTGAAGTCGTGATACGATTCCATGCCGATTGCGCGAACTTCTTCCGTTTCCTTGTACGCCTCCATGGCGAAAGGATTCGGGACCTTGTTCATCTGCCAGCTGTAGTTCGAAGCTTGGTCCAGAGCGAAGTCGCGATTCGGGTTCAGTCGGTCCAGATGGGACAGACCCACACCCTTGACGTTCAGCAGCTGGAACGCTTGCAGGTAGTACCCGGTGAAGATGCTGGCAGTCGCTTGAAGCGTCTCACCCAGCATGTCGGTGTGCAGGAGGTCGGCGTCGATCAAGACGATCGGCTCGACACGAGCAGCCTTGGTGAACTCCACCAGCGAATCAGCGGAGAGAGCTGCGTTGCCCAGGCGAGTGGCCGCTTCGCTCAGAGCTTGCATGCCCGTGACGGCAAGTTGGACGCTCATGGTTATTTCCTAATAGAAAGTTTGGAGTTTTCGCAATGGATCTGCGATACGATGATATCAATGTTCCTGATGGGACAAGCGACAAGATCAGAAGAGCCCTAGACAGCGTTTATGCTGGCACGGGCACAGGCGTGTTGAGCACGGCAATGACTGATACCCTGCGGGGTATGAATCATCGTCGTCAGCCTGGTTCTGTGAAGATGAACAAGGACGATTACGGGATGACGTTTTTCACCCGTCCACGCATGAACATGACCACACCTAACGTGCGTCAGATTCGTGAGTTCACGTCCATGCTCTCGACACAGGAGCTCTCGATCCCCCGCTACATCCGTGCCGTGCTTGACACGGATAGCGCCATCAACGGCCACGGCTCTGCGCTGGTTGATGAGTATCAGGCCTTCATACCTATTCTCACTAATCAGTTAATTTCCATGTCGGGTTGGCCTGATGTCAAGGTCGACATGTACACCTCGCCATCAGGCGCATACAGGGAAGAGTTCAGCATCGCTGACGGCGTGACGCGCAATTTCTCGACATACGATATCACGGCCAATTTCCGCAATATCGAAGGTGATCCAATCACGGCTTTGTTTTTGACCTGGTGTCACTACATGAGCTTCGTGTTCCAGGGTTTGATCGTGCCTTATCCGGACATGATCATCGAGAATGAAATCGATTACCAGACTCGCATTTACCGCTTCGTTTTGGACCCGTCTCGTCGGTACATTACCAAGTGGGCATGCAACGGTGCATCGATGCCGCAGAACTCCTCGATTGCAGCAGCGTTTGACTTCGAGTCGGACAATGTCTACAACCGGTCCAATGAACAACTTACTGTTCAGTTCCGTAGTATGGGGGCCATGTACAACGACGAGATCATCTTGTCGGAGTTCAACCAAACGGCAGTCTCTCAGAACTCGCGTCTGGGAGGAACGGACACAGATCGGGAACACTACTTCACCAAGGTGCCCAACGATCTGGCCAACTACTTCAACGGCAAGTCTGCTTACCCCTACGTCAACGAAGCCACTCGCGAACTGGAGTGGTGGGTGCCCAATGCTGACTACCAGGAAATCTTGACGAACCTGGCTGAACAACTCTCTAGCGGCAGCGCGACTGGCACTGACCAATAACGACAACTCTCAAGGCTACCTTTATGTCTAACGCTTTGCAGACGCTGCAAGACAGGATCGTTTCTTACCCGAACGACCCGTCAAGCATTCAGCGCGATGCTCTGGCACTGCTTCGAGAAGCCAGTAACGGCACGCTCGACATCGTGGACCCGAGCAATCCGTTTGTGTTCCTGATGGAAATGGGTGCGACTCTGACCTCGGCTGCGATCACGGCCAACAAGGCCCAAACGCGTCGGGTCTATCCCTTCTCTGCTCAGACGCTGGAGGAGCTATATCCTCACATGAGCGACAAGGACTTCGTCGATCGCTTCGCTATCCCGGCGACTGCAAAGATCCTCCTCCTCATGAGCAAAGAGGAAGTGCTGCAGAACCTGGTGACTGATCCCAACAACAACGGGATCAAGAAGATGGTCATTCCTCGCAACACCTACTTCGAGGTGGGTGGGATGCGGTTCTCGATGCAGTACCCGATCGAGATTCGCCAGATGGCTCACGAGGGTTTGTCCATCGTCTACGATGCGGAAGTCGTCTCTCCGCTGCTGACACTGCAGACCAACGAGATTCAGTGGAGCATCATCACCTCGGACATCAAAGAAGAGTTCATCGCGTTTGAAATTGACGTGACACAATTCTTTATCGATTCTCGCACGCTGTCGGTGACGCTGTCCAAGGAACTCAACGTCACGATCCCTTTGACCGACCAGTATTACTACTGCCGCGTCTACAAGATCAACGAGAACGGCTCGTTCACCGAGCTGGCGACCACGCACACGAGCGACACGTACAACATCAACAACGTGACAGCGGTGTTGAGAGTGCTCGAAGGTCAGTTGCAGGTGAGGATCCCGCAGATCTACACGAACACGGGTCAGATCAACTCGAAGATTCGTGTGGACGTCTACCAGACGCGTGGTCCGCTGAACGTGACGCTCTCGCGTTACTTGCCCAGTGAGTTCAAGGCCAACTTCATCTCGCTGGATCCGGCTGAGATGAACGAGTTCGTGGCTCCTTGGAAAGCCTTCCGCAGCTACATGATGCAATCGCGCTCTGTCGTCAATGGCGGCAAGAATGCGATGACGTTTGCAGAGTTGCAGGAACGGGTCAACAAGAACGCGGTGGGGTCTCCTGATCTGCCTGTCACCAACACGCAAATCGAAGCTTCGCTGGACCGTGCTGGCTACACCCTGGTTCGCAACATCGACAACATCACCAACCGGGTCTACCAAGCGGTGAGCCCGATGCCTGTGCCTTCGGCTGACTCGCAGCTGATCACTGCAGCTGCTGGCGGGATGGCAACGGTGGCGACTTCGATTGCCAACGCTGTGTCATTGGGTACGGTGGTGGATAATGGCGACCTGATCACGATCAAGCCCGACACGCTGTACCGCATCAACAACGGCATCGTGGAATTCGTTCCTACGGCTGAGGTGGATGCGCTCAAGGCTCTGGAACCTGATCAACGAGCAGTGGCTGTGACCAACGGCAACTACCTGTACGCGCCGTTCCACTACGTGATGGACATTGCTGACAATGAGTTCAGCGTTCGTCCTTACTACCTGGACTCTCCCATCGTGCTCAACAAGAGTTTCGTGGGTGAGAACGACACGACGCTGCTCCAAGTCACGACCAGCAGTTACGTGATCCAGCGCACGGCCAATGGTTACACGATCACCATCTCGACAAGCAGCTCTGATGCTTGGAAAGATCTGGATGACGACGAGGTCTTCGTGCAGTTGGCCTTCGTGCCAATTGGTGAAGCAGACCGGGCTTACGTGCAAGGTCAGCTCCTGGGCAAGACCGATGACGGCGAACGGATGTACCAATTCGACTTGTCGACCAACCTGCGACTGACCAAGCAACATGGTCTGGGCATGCTGGCGTTCCAAATGTACAACGAGACGCCTCGCGTCACGGATATGCCTTTGGAGACGACGTTCGATATCTTCTACTCCACGAACACTGCCAAGGGTCCGCAGTGGAAGATGAGCACGTTCGACACGTCACTGGGTCACTTCCAGCTGCCGCCTGACGCTTACGCTGTGACGTACGAGAAGTTGGCGATTCGCTTCGGCAACTATCTGGAGCATCTCTGGGCACGGTCTCGCTCCGTTGTGGGTGATGCTCAGTACGCCAAGTGGGAGACGGACGTTCCTGCGGTTTATCTGCAAGACGTTCTGAAGCAAGATCCGGTGACTGGCGCAGCCTTTGACATCATCGATGGCGAGCTGGTCTACACCGTGCTGCACAAGCAAGGTGATCCGATCTTGGACGTCAACGGTGAGCCCACGATGCGCTTCCACAAGGGAGACATCAAGCTCGACGAGTACGGCAATCCCACGGTCGTTCAAGGTCGTCAGATCGTGCGTCAGATGGACTTCCTTCTGGTCGAAGGTTCGTACTACTTCGCCACCGACGAAGTCTCTGCAGCGTACACCAAGTCGCTCGTGGAAACCATCGTTGATCGCCTGGTCAACGAGATGCCTGGTCTGGGTGACAACTTGCTGGAGCAAACCAGCTTGCTGTACTTCCCGACCTCGACCATCGGTCCTGTGGATGTGTACTTCAGCAACGACTTGACCACGACCATCAACGCTGCTCAGAACTTCCGACTGACGTTGTCTGTCAGCGGCAAGGTCTACGAGTCTCAAGAACTCAGGAACGCGTTGACTCGCAAGACCATCGCAACCATCGGTGCGGAACTGTCCAAACGTGTTGTTGCTCACAGCAACATCGTGGACCAACTCAAGGCTACCTATGGCGGAGACGTCATTGCGATCGACTTGAGTAAGCTCGGTGGAAGCGCTGCTCTGGGTCTGGTGACGATGAAGGACGACTCTCGTCGACTCTCCATTCGTAAGCGACTCGTCGCCAACAGCGACGGCAACCTTCGTTTGGAAGAAGACGTCACAGTTGAGTGGTCTCGCGCCGATAAGGCAAGCTGATCAGGCAGTCTAACCACTAGACAGCATAAAGCAGGAGGCCTAGGCCTCCTGCGTCTTATGCCGTGATCTCTCAGGCAGCTTTCACGTTCGGGGAGATGACGTCGAAGTATTCCAGAATGGCTTTCTTCGTTTCACCGTCCAGACCGTTCAGGTGCTTGGCCACACGCAACTTGAAGTCAGAGTTGATTCGGTTCAGCGCAATGGCAGAGTACTGCCACGACGACGTCACACGAATCGCTTCTTCAACCAGTCGCACAGCGCCAGTGAGTTCAGCATTGAGCTGACGAACGACTTCGATCACGATCGGAGCCAGACGCTGACGTTGCTTGAGGTCGGTCTTGGAAGTCATGCTCACACGACTGATCTCGCCACGCATGACCTTGAGCTCTTCGATGGCTTTCTCCGTCTTCTGAGCCAGGACCTTGATGTCGTACTTCTTCATCGTGTCAGCCATACGAGTGATGACCTTGTCCAGCGGCATGGAGCGTTGGTCGACCTTCTCGTTGCGCTGGCTCAGGTACATGCGAGCACCGTTGGCTCCCGATTGGAAGCTTTCGATACCGTAGGGGCGAGAGATCTGAGTGATCTCGTTACCCATCGCACCAGCCTTGGTCTTGACAGTCTCCACCGTTTCAGGCGTCACATCCATGACCTCAGCCAGACGGTTGGAGTTGATCTTGGAGAACTGATCGAAGATCACGTCCGAGCGCAGTGCCACAAGCAGCAGCATGTTGATCGTGGAAGAACCCGTCACCAGGGAGTACAGCTCGTCGCTGGCGTTGATCGTCTGGTAGTAGCGAGCCAGTCGCTCTTCGCCTTCGGTCAGCTCGCGAGTCAGTGCTTCAGCGTAAGACTTGAAAGCCTCGGAGTCCTGATCCTTGGCCAAGCGCTTGATCTTGTCGATCGTGTACTTGGGGTTGGAATAGTTCTCCTGCGTCTTGCGGCTGGAGTCGATGAAGCTTTGCAGGTTCTTGAAAGCAGAGACTGCTTCGTTGATCCGCGCTTCACTGAACTGCTTCTTGAGCACTTCCGTCAGCCAAGCAGCTGCGCGCTCGAGCATCTCCATGATGACCTGGAGAATCTTGTCAAAGAGTGATTGCTCCTGACGAGCGATCTCTTCCAGGGAGACCTTGAGTTGAGTGCGGGTCGGGTCTTCGGTGAAGAAGGCCAGGGGACGCATGTCGTTGAGGAAACCCGGCAGGAGGCGGTCAGCTTCCAGGGCGAACGACTTGGACATACCTTGAGCACGATGGATGTCTTGCTGCAGGTAGTTCAGGTCGTTCAAGCGATCGAGCGTGCTCGTGACCAGTTCGACATCAGCGGACAGCTTGGGGCCGTCGCTCAGACTCGAATCCTGATCGAACAGTTCGTCGTTGGCCAGCGGTTTCACATCAGTGACTTCGTCTTCCAGTTCGAAACCAGAATTGAGCCCCATGTCAGATCACCACGCCTTTGACCAGATCGGCGGCTTCCTCGACGAGGCCCAGCGTCTTGATCTTGTTCATCAGACCGATGATGACCGTGGCGTTGTCGTTGGCGAAAGCCATCTCTTCTTCGGAGAAGATGCGATTGGCTCCGCAGTAGCTGTCGAACAGGCACTCAGCCACCGGGAACATCACGTTGACGTTGTGCACGGTGTTGTAGCGCAGTTCGTAGAACTTGGCCGTCAGCACACGAGCGTCAGCCACGCCCAGCGGGTGGATCTCGTTGAAGCAGCCGATCTTGCCCAGGCAGTCCGCGCCGAACTCAGCAGCGAAGTGAGCCTGACCACCGCCTTCGACGGCAGCAGCGGGAACCGGGAGGCAGTTCGCCAGCACGGCAGCCACAGCGAAGGCCAGCGAACGGCTTTTGGTGCGATAGTCCAGCACCGTGGTGTCGATGTGCTTGGCGAATTCTTGAGACTTTGCGGTATACATGTTGGAGGCCTTAGTTGCCGTGTTTGAGTTGGGAGGAAAGCAAGAAAAGGTCGTTCATGGCGAGCTTTTCCAGTTCCTGATGGAGCTTGCGCACATCGAGCTTGGAGCGCAGGCCAGAGAAGATTGCCTTGTAGATCGGAGTGAGCCAACCTTCACGGAACTTCACGTCCGATTGCATCTTGTCGATCAGCGCGATCGAAGCAGTTGCGCTCTTGGAGATCTCAGCATCCCCCGGGTAGAGCTTGACGTGTTCGATCAGCTCTTGACGCATGCGGTTCAGGCGTGCGATGGAGTGATCGTAGGTCGGTTCGTCCGCAGTCATTCCGGAGCTGATGGCCGACATGGCGACTTCGGCAACGAATATCACTGCCATGAAACCAGAAGCAAAAGGCAGCGTGGTTGCCGTCAGAACAGCGGCCGTGGGAATGATCGCGTACTTGAACGTGATCGACATGATCTGGCTCATGTTGAACATGAAGTTGCTCTTGAAGATGTCGTCCGTGTAGTCTTCACGACGGCTTCGATCCAGGTAAGAGGCCAGATGCGCGCCAGCGCCATGGCGCAAGGCGAATTGGTCGCTCAGCATCTCGAACGAATTGTGATCGTAGAAGATGTGGTCGCTCTGGGTGCGCAGCTTGCGAGCGCTGGCAGCTGTCAGCACCGAGAACACGACTTCGGGACTGGAACTCGTCTTGACTTCTTCAAAGACGCTCTTGTCCAGGTCGAGTTCGCTGACCGAATCGCGCAGGTAGATTTCCTTCACGCTTGCATCGGCGCCAGAGCGCATCATGCGATCCACGCCAGCCAGGAGTTGGTTGGTCGCCACGGTGCGGTCCAGGAACTCGCAGTACGTGAACCAGTGACCGACTTCGTGCAGCACGAGTGCCGCGATCTCTTCACTCGGAGTGTTGTAGAGCTCGAAATGATCCAGCGACAGGATCAGGCGAGCTTCGAACTTGGTGAAGACGCCGGTGAGCTTGGACTTCTTCAGGTCCACATGACCCGTCTTGCTGCCCTTGTAGCGGCGCAGAGCATCCACAGCTTCACTCGAGTTGAGCCAGCCCCACTGCAGCGACTGCAGCACGTGGTTCTCGGTCAGCATGGGCATCAGGATGCCGGTGGACTCCGTGTTGCGGACCATCGTGACGTTGATCACTGCACCGGTGCGCTTGTTGATGGCTTCTTGCAGTCCATTGACCAGCGCTGTGATCTGGCTCATCACCAATTCACGCTTGTTGTTGAACGGACGGATGATCGCGACGAGGTCCTTGAAAAAGGAATCGCCTTGGTACTGGATTGCTTCTTGAGCAACCGCCAGTGTCTTGAGGTGTTTCATTGTCAATCCTGTTGACGGATATCTTCGTGTTGAGTCAAGGCTCATGTACAGAAAAAACAGTTCCTGCAATTCTTGTGCATGAGCATCAAATCAAAAGTCAATGACCATAAAAGAACAACAGATCATTGACGTCCAATCACATAAATACCCGCCTGTGCTCGGGTGTTTAAGCGAAGAATCAAAGGTTAAGAGTAGTCATGACAAGACCCGTTATTAAGAAAGAAGACATTGAAGCGATCGAATGTCGCTTCGCTGTGTTCTCTACTCCCGAGCGTCCTGGTGATGATGACTTTCACTTTGTCAAAGAGATCATTCACACCAAGAGCGGTGAGAAGATCCCCTACCTGCGCAGCTACCGCAACTTCGAGCGTCCTTTCTACGTGACCCGTAAAGGTCATCAAAAACACAAGGACAAGAAAGAATGGGAATTCAAGGATAGGCTCCAAGAGTTCCGCACGCGTCAATCCTTGCTTCTGAAGCGAAGCATGGGGGCGCTGGAGATGAGCTGGTTCAACGGCAACATGCGCCGCTTGGCTCGCAGTCCATATTTGTACGGCACGGACATCTTGTCCACGGCTGTCATGAAGCGGATGTACCAGGAGAAGTTCCCCGCAGCTGCAACACCGTACACGGTGGCGTGCTTCGATACGGAAACCAGCATCTACAGCGAAAAGGGCGAGATCATCGTTGCGACCATCTCTTGCGGGAGTAAGGTCTATACAGCGATCTCCAAAGATTTCGTCAAGGGTGAAGCTGACGTTGTTGAGCGTCTTCGTAAACTGCTGGTGAAGTACCTCGGTGCTTTCCCTACGGTGGTCAAAGATGACGATGGTAAGGATGTCAAGAAGTTGATCGACATCGTCAAGGAACGCTCTCTCAATTGGGAGATCGAGATCCTGGACGATGAGACCAGTGTAGTGGTCAACTGCATCAACAAGGCTCACCTGTGGCAGCCTGACTTCCTGGCGATCTGGAACATCACCTTCGACATCGAGAAGGTTCTGGCAGCGCTGGAACGCGGAAAGATCCATCCTGCTGAAGTCTTCTCTGATCCGTCTGTTCCGACCAACCATCGTTTCTTCCGGTACAAGAAGGGCTCAACCCAGAAGGTCACAGCTTCTGGCAAGATCTCTCCTCGTAAGCCTCACGAACAGTGGCATACTGTCTACTGCCCGGCGAGCTTTTACCTGGTTGACGCGATGTGTGCTTATCGTCAGATTCGCACAGGCTCTGCTGAAGAGTCATCGTACTCGCTGGACGCGATTCTCGAAAAGCATCTAGGTGCTCGCAAGCTGACGTTTGCTGAAGCTGATCACTGCACAAGCAAGGCACAGTGGCACCAGTTCATGCAATCGAACTACAAGCTCGAATACATCGTCTACAACGTGTTCGACTGTATCGGCATGGAGATGCTGGATGAGAAGACCAAGGACTTGGCATTGTCGATGCCTCAGATGTCGGGTTGCTCTGACTTTGAGAACTTCAACTCTCAGCCTCGTCGCGTGGTCGATGAACTCAACTTCTTCGTTCAGAAGTACGACCGGATCATGGGCACGACTTCTGACCAGATGGAAGTGGACTTCGACAAGAAGACGGTTTCTCTGCGTGACTGGATCGTGATGCTCCCTGCGCATCTGGTGGCCGACAACGGCTTGCAGATCATCAAGGAAGCTCCTGGGCTCAGGACTAACATTCGACGAGCAGTTGGGGACTTGGACGTCTCGGCTTCGTAAAAATCAATCGTGGATGCCTTAACAGGTAAGATTGATTGATCCTAATGGAGAGTGTGTATTCAACATTTCTAAGGAGACTACGGTCAGGGAAATTGTGAGTATTGACGGTGTTCCAGAACACGTTCAAAGATCTTCCGGCATCAACCTGTCTGCTGGACATGTTAACGCTGTGGAGATTTGCTGTAATTTGTTCGGAATGCCAACCCTGACCACTTTCTTGGATGAATTCAAGAAAAACCTTGTGTTGAACGATTGACTCCATTGATGCGACTTTCACCAGTAATGGTGATCGAATAACTTCCTTAACTGCTGGAAACTCTTGCTAAGCTGTTCTACCACTGCGAGTCGAAAGACAAAGCGATTGGTTCAAAAAAGAATAGATAGAGACAATCAGCAGCCAAGCCCCTAAGGCCTGACCGCTATGGGGAAGGTTCAACGACCAGAGCGAGAGCTCGTAGGGCATTAGCCCGAAACAGGAAGCATCCTACCAGGTAAAGCTGAGGATGGTGATATGGTCTCACCTTCACGGAGACGTGAAGATCCACGAAGGCAAAAAAAGAAAGAGGGGAGGACCCTCTTTCTTTTATGCCGCGAACTTCTCGAAAGTGTATCCATTCTTCTCGTAAATCTTCTTGGACTTTAACCCATACGAGATGGTGCCAACTTTCACACCTGTCAACTGAGAGGCTTGGGTTTGGCTACCGACAATGAACTTCTCGCCCGTTTCTTTATTGATAACGAGAATATCCACAGGAGGTGGAAAACGACGATCATCTAGAACAGTCATCCCTTCGACTTCTTGTCCTCGTTGTCCGAAACGCTTTCTAACGAAGCAACCGGCCACCGGATAGTCTTGCCCATACCTCTTGCGAGTATTCCTGACGATGTTTTCACTGATGTCTAAAAGCGCGGCCACTTCAGGGATTGAACGAACTCTTGTAATGATTCCGCTTTTGCCGTCCTCTACTTCCCAATAGACCTCCATATCCCAAGAGCTTTCCCAACATTCATCGGGAAGTACTTCAGGCCAAACCTCATAATCAACAGGTACAAAGACCCACCAGCTTTTGGTCACCTTTCCGACATCATCGGCCTTAAGATGCTTGGACAGGTAAGTGTGGAAGATATCGTGTTCACGACAACATTCCGCCAAGCTCGAGTACTCGACAACTTCACCAGTCTTAAGGTTTCGCGCCTTGACCGGGATAGCGTCGTCTATGCCGCCATAAAGCCTTGCGTGAGCGATGTTCTCTTTTGGAGTACACCACTCAAGATTGCTTAACGCGTTATTAGCTCTATCGCTGTCTTTGTGATTGACTTCGAGATCATCAAAATCGTAAGCAGAAAGTCTTTCTGGTTTCTCCAAAAAGGCTAATGCCATCAGGCGATGATGGTTGAAGGAATGGATCTTCTCACCATCCCACACTTTCAGGATCTGATAACCCGCGCCTCCAATCGAGGTCTTGATCACATTGCCTGTATGTAGGTTGATGCAATTACCATCAACAGAGATCACGGTCTTATTGTTTCCAGGGATCTCAAAGAACCCAGGATACAGCTTGTTTTCTACTGCCATGAGTTTTCCTTTCATGTCAGTGATATGTTGTTGAAACTTGTTACATCGCAGCATAAACGTCCGAGCCTTTCGACCCGGACGTCTAGCCCCAAGGGGAGTAGTCTTGGATTTGCAGGAGCTGTACACTCAGACCAAGCTGAGGTGTTTGAAGCCCCAGAAGATCTGATTTTGAAAGAGCAAGGTTTTTGTAAAGCAATCACTACCTCACAAACTAGTGGTAAGAGTCTTACGTACAGACTGGACTGTTATCACTGGCTTATCTACGCCTTCAACCATAACTGGTCATGTTGGTCCTGAGTTGGCACTGACGCCGGTAAGGATCCTAAAAGAGGGTAGACTTTGCATACAATACTTGTTGTCACCTAAACCAGGGACGGCATAAAACCAATCTAACCTCCGCTAAGAGATTAGACTGGCTCTATGAGGTTTCTCATGAGGGTTTGTTGGTGAGGTTGTTCAAGTCTTCCAAAGCCTTGTCGACGATAGGTTTTTGACGCCTAGCTTCTTCCTCACACAACTCGATCATCATGTTACACACATAGCTGGGCAGCTCAATGAACTCCGGGAAGGAGAGATTGAAGCTGTCACCAACCTTGGTCTTCATGAATTGCGAGAGCCGCTCACGCAGCGGGCCTTGGGTAACGACATCTTCGTTCCAGTTCTGCAAGACAAGCGCCAGTGGGTGGCGGTTCTTGTCGTCATTGTGGTTGTAGATGCCGTAGAACACCTCGTAATGATCGCGAAGGAAGATCTGCGCGTCGGTTGACTTCATCCGAGGGACTTTGTCAAAGAGATTTTGCAACGCTGTGATGGGATCTCTCCCATCTTCAAACGTAGGATCTCCGACGTGCAGCTCTCCTGTTAGCGGCTCATCACCTGATCGGTTCGCTGCATGAGAAGGGTAAAAAAAACGCTCACCGGATCCAGCGGGATGATGTTGGGGAAGCGTTCGAGTTTCGTACCCTTGCCGGTCAGCTCCGGAATGCCGATCACCGACACCGTGACGTCGTCGATGAACTTGTTCACCTCCGTCATCACCTTGGCACGGATGTCATCATCTTCGCTCAGCGCGTCGATGATCTCTTCGAGCGTTTCCAGATCTTCTTGCTCATGGCCGTCGATCTCGATGCTGCCGATCCAGTGCCCGTACTGACGCATCAGCGTGGCATTGGCGTGAGCGATCATGGCGCGGTTGCGCGCCTGGTCGTCCTCTTGATCACCGGCGAAGGTACGCTCCACCATGGTGACCATGTTGGAAATCCAGCGTTGACCGGACTGGACGTACTGGTGAGCACTGGGCACACGCAGGTTGACCTTGAGGGTGTTGTCCCCATGGTTGAGGTCGACCTGACGTCCAGCGACGAGTTTGAAGTCGTCCTGATAACGCTTGATCGCTTCATCCGAAAGACCACCAGCAGCACGCTGCGTCATGTGGTTCTTCTGGTAGCTGGTGAAGGAGTTGTTGTCCACCCACATCAGCTTGGAGATGTTGATCTTGCCAGAGACCGTCTTCTTTTCCTTGATGTCATCCTCACCCATGAGGGCGCGGGTGAACTGGAAGCCAGAAGGCCACACGCAGCAGGCCAGACCCCAGAAGAGCATGTGCAGGTCAGGCGCCTTGATCATGTTTCGGATGTTGTCCGCATTCTTCAGCGACGTCTCGTGCACGCACTCCATGACCAGATCCAGAATCCAGCCGGTGGTGAAGCTCGAGGTGTTGGAGAAGACCAGACCATGCGTGGCACGACCCAGTTCGATCTTGGACTCGACGAAACGACGACGCAGCTCGATCAGCTGGGAGTCACTGGGCGTCTTCAGGGTGATGTGAAAGCCCGAGTGCCACAGCGGAACCTGGACGATCGAGCCCAGGCCCATCATGGCGCGCACGCGCAGCACAGCGCGCTTGCCCGTGAGCTTGACGCCGTCTTTCTCAGCCACGCTCGGCGCAGCGAAACCGACCTTGCCGCGCTCGGTTCCCAGGTACTGTTTCCAGTCACTCTGGTCGCGCGTGAAGAGGTCCTTGTACGTACCGCCCATAGGCACGTAGTCGAACCCCTCACCCAGCGAAGCGATCCAGATACGAGCGGGCTGGCTGTCAGCTTTTGCGTCGTTTTGGTTGGCGTTGAGGATGTCGGCACTGTCCACCGGCGAGCGAGCTGGCAGGCCGAGCATGGCTTCGTCTTGCTTGGCGTCCTTCAGGCCATTGGGGAACTCCGTCTCAGTGGGAAAATCCACCGTGACGTTGGGCTTCTTGACCGGCTCTTGAGGAGTGCTCGCAGCGTCAGGCGCTTGGTCCTGATTTTGCGGCACATTGTTGTCTTGGATGTCCATGACTTCTTTCTGGGATCAGTGAACGGTGGCGAGCTCTTGCGACGGCGCTGCGATACCGGTGACGCCCATGGCTGCCAGACGCTCAGCGTCGGTGTCCTTGATCGCTTGCTCGAGCTGGTCCATATCCAGACCACTCTTGGCCTTGATATCGGCCTTGAGTCCGTCGTTGATGTTTTGCAGCGCGTCCTTGTTGGTCGCGTACAGCTTGCGCTGAGCTTGTTCGAAAATCTCACCCACGTGCGTGACCAGAGGCGTCTGGTTGGCTTCGATCTCCTTGAGCAGGCGAACGTAGTCTTCCATGCATTCCAGCGACAGCATGTAGTCGCGCTCGCACGTCGGGGTGCCCGTGCGATTGTGATGCTTGGAGCCGATCGTGTTGATGGTGAGCTGGAACTTGACCAGGTCACGAGCGATGATCTGGATGTTGGCCACCAGCGTGGGTTCGTCATCGACCTGAGCCATCAGTTCATGGCTGTTGATCTGGCTTGCCACCGTAGCGGCGATCTGGCACAGCTGCTGGATAGCGGAGCGGATGTTGGCCACTTGGGTCCAGTTGTCGTTGCCAGCCATGCGCTTGGCGAACTGCTTTTTCTTTTTGTGTTCGGCTTTGTCAAAAGCCTTCTTGTCGGTGGACATTTGTTTACTCCTAGATTTTGAAAACTTGGTGAGCGTTCAGCTCTGTGCTCGCGCTTACAGCCAAGCGTGAGAAGCATTAACCATCTACTTACTGAGAAAGCCTCATACGGGTCGCATAGAGCTGAACGGACTACATTGCCGCAATCATAGGCCTCACTACAGGATTAGCGAAAGCTGTGTATTTTTTCCTAACGGTTTAGCTAATAGTTTGATCTTATGCTTGAATTCCGTATATAGGAGAAGGCGATGTTCGATGCTTTGCACGAGCACCTCAGAACTACAGCAACGCCAGAAGATTTCAATATGGTTCAAGAAGCTACCGAGCTTTTTGACCGACTTGACCTGGCAGACTGGGAGACGGGTTTCATTGACATCCTCTTGACAGGGGATAACATGGAACCTTCTGCGGTCAACGACAATATCTTTGGACTGGTGAAGACCCTTCAGGATCAGATCCTGTCCAGTTTCCAAATCAAACTCGATGATGACGCAAGCGCTTACGATGCCAACAAGGTGTCGCGCTGCGTCGAGGCGCTGGAGTACTCTGAGCTCAAGGGCGAGATCTCCAGCGCAATTCAGGACATCATTGATCCTGAAGAAACTTTCTGCGAACTATGCTACATCGTCTGCGGTGAGGAACCTGTGTCGCTTTACCCGATTGTGGCTGAAGTGGGTGAGCGTTTCTTCACACGGCTTCGCGAGCACGTCAAAGAAGGTGCTAACGAAGATCAAAAGCAGGTCATCGACCTCGAAGCAGCCAAGAAGATGGTTGCTCGCTTGATCACTCTGAAAGACTATCTGGGCAATGCTTCGCTCATGGTCTACCAGATGATCTTGGACGGCGTGCGTGTGGGAATGCCCTACGCAAGCTATCACGAGGACATCATGCCTGTGCTGCAGACTGCTCAGCCCAATCAGATTGCGATGGAGCTGTACGCTGCATCGATGGTGGCTTGTGATACTCAAAACGAGAGTCGCAAACCAATCCTGGCTGAGCTCAACAAGACCTTCACGTCTGTGGATGTGATCACTCCCATCACCGTGGCGCTGGAGCAACTCATCCTGCGTTTTCGTGCCAGTGAGAACTCTGGCATCACAAAGGTCTCCTGATGAACAAGAAGGAATTCTTCATCCAAGCGATGAAGGCCGATTGCTACAGGCGAACTGCTTGGGTGATCTCTGCCTTCTCGCTGATCGCTGAAGGACCTGATGAATGGAAGAGCGATCCGTACAAGTACCGCATCGTTCAAACACCCACAGGTCACTTCTTTGTCGATCCCGACAACAGCGACAACCTGATTCAAATCGAAGGAACTGAAGGTGGTAAGCCTGTCTTCCAGTTCAAGGACTCTGTCCATTTGGAAAACGGTGACGCACCGAACCTGGCCGTGAACATCGAGTCCACCTACGGGACTCTGCTGGCCAACTACATCTTGCTGGTCTATCCGTTTGGCTCGAAGATTTCTTACGCCAACGGCAAGATCAAAGCAGATAAGCTCAAGAGCTTGATCTTGAAGCATCTCAAAAGCGTACCTGAAGAAGGTCAGCCCAGAGATCCCAAAGCTATCTACGTAGACGAGTATCTGAAGTACGCGGATGCAACGTTCTACATAGTGGCATTCACGCAGCTTTGCGTACCTGGCGTGTCTCGCAAGAGCACGACAGCTCCGCCGGGGGTGAAGGAGCTCCGCGCCAAGCTGCTAGAAGAAAACAAGGATCGCTTGCACGATCCTGCGGTGATTGCAAAAATAGAAGCTGAACTCGTTGCCTACTTGAAAGACTATTTGAAGGGTGACTCCTCCATGGGGTTCCTCCTGAAGAAGAAGTCTCTCGACGTGGTGCGTAAGAAGCTCTTCTTGATGGGGGGTGCAGAGACCGGCATGGAGGATCGGGTCAACGTTGATCTCGTGGTCAACTCGTTGTCCGAAGGTGTAGACCTGAAAAACTTCCACGTTCTCAACACTGCTTCTCGATCTGGTTCGTACTCTCGGGGTGCACAGACTGAGCTCGGTGGTGAAGCTGTGAAGTGGCTCTTCCGTGCTTCTTCCAACTTGACGGTCAAGGAAGGTGACTGCGGCACCAAGATGGGGTTGGAGTTCTTTGCCAAGCCTGGCGAAGAGCACAAGCTCCTTGGCTTCACCGCGCTCATCGAAGGGCAGAACGTCAAGATCACCGACGAGAACGTTGGACAGTACATGGGCAAACGCGTCTTGCTCCGCTCTCCGATGTTCTGTCGTCTGCCGAAAACGGACTACTGCGAAATGTGTCTGAGCGACCGACTGGCTAACAGTCCCACGGGGCTGTCGACTGCTGTGGCTGAATATGGATCTCGCTTCATGCTGATCTCCATGTCCGCCATGCACGGTAAAGTGCTGGAGGTTGGGAAGATGGATTTGCGCGAAGTCCTCATGTAAAGACGAGGTCTAGGGTAAAAAACCACATACCTTAGATCTTGTGTACCCTCTTACCAAATCTAGGAGATAACTCATGTCCAAACCCACCCCGGCTGCCAACACTGGCGCCAAGGCTGAAACCTCCGCTGCCAAGAGCCTGCCCATGGACGCTGCTCCGCCGGCTCCTACGCTGAAGAACGACACGGCTCCCGCTGCCAAGGACGCCCAGGCTCACCACGACAGCCTGTCCAAGCCGGACGCTTCGCCGACCCCCACCATCAAGCCCGCTGAGGACAAGGTGGCTGGTGAAGCCAAGGGCAAGCCTGCCGAAGGCAACGACGTCGAAGCCGCCAACACCGGCCCGGCCGTCAACGAAGGCACTGGCCCGGACGTTCACGTGATCATCGGCTCCGGTGATCCCGAGAAGCAGACCGCTCTGAAGGCACATGGCGTGCCCAACGACAACGCTGGCGACGACAGCACCCTGAGTGCTGAAGACAAGGCGCTGCGCGACGCGACTCCGGTCAGCGGTCAGAACGCTGACAAGCCCACGGCTGCTGCTGTGAAGGCTGTCAAGGACATCGCCGAAGGCAAGGAAGTCAGCGAAGTCCCTGCTGAAGTGAAGGACGCCATGGAGAAGGGCGCTGACGCCACCAAGAGCACCGTGACCCCGCGTCCGGTGGCTGCTGCTCCGAAGGTCGTCACTCCGTCGCCGGTGCCTTCCAAGGTCACCACGGCTGCTGCCAACCTGAGCACCGACGGCGCCAAGCTGACCGTGCCTGCTGGCGAGATGGACGCTCCGGAGAAGTACCTGGAGAAGCTCCCCGAGAGCAAGCGCGGCTTCTACGCTGCTCTGCAGTCCTACGCTATCGCCATGGCGCCCAACAAGCCCATGACGATGGAAGAAGGTTCGGGCCATCAGCGTGGTCTGTACAAGATCCTGCAGAACCTGGTCAACAACGAGTCGGAATACTTCCACTACTCGTGGCTGACGGTTCTGGCGTTCGCCTACCGTGAGCGCAACGGTGTCTTCTCGCCGAAGAACATCATGCGCTTCATGGACAACGTGAACCTGTCGCTGGAAGAGCGCAAGTCCTTCCAACGCATCCTGGATCTGGTCATGATGACCGCCGACCCCAAGAGCCGCAAGGACCGTCTGACGCAAGTCGACATGGAAGACGTCCTGCGCTACGAGCTGAACAACGCTGGGCGCGAGCGCATGCGTGAGTTCTACGACAAGTTCAAGTAATCCTTGAGCTGTGAAAGCCAGTGGGGGAAACCCTGCTGGCTTTTATGCTGTGTCTTATGAGTGAGTCACTCTAGTCTGGTAGAGGACTGCTCTACCCTCTTCGTTTGCGTCCCTCAGGAGTATTTCAATGGCTAACTACAAAGTTGGTAGCAATGATCCGTTCGTTGCCAAGATCCAACGCGCTCTCAACGAGATCATGGGCTCCAAGCTCGTGACCGATGGCGACTACGGTGGTCTCACGGCTGCTCAAATGCGCGCCTATCAGATTAAGCAAGGTCTGCCTGCTTCTGGCGAATATGACCAGCTCACCTCGGTCAAGCTCGGTCCCTACATCGATGGTCGTTTCCTGAAGGAAGCTGACATCTTGGAAGCTGCTACCTTGCTCAAGGTGGATCCGGCTTCTGTCAAGGCTGTGACCGCTGTCGAGTCCAAGGGCTCTGGCTATCTGACCGATGGTCGTCTGGCGATTCTGTACGAGCGCCACATCTTCCGTCGTGAGCTGATGAAAAAGCTCTCTGCCGACACGGCGCTGCAGCAGAAGTTCATCGACTTCCTCAAGATCAAGATGCTGCCGGGAATGCAGCGCGTGGACGCAATCGACAAGGCCCTGATCAAGGACTACGGTGACGTCTACCACACTGAGACCGGTGGCTATCTGGGTGGTGTTCGTGAATACGATCGCCTGAAGAAAGCACAGACTCTGGATGAAGAAACTGCTTACCGCTCGGCAAGCTGGGGTCTGTTCCAGATCATGGGCTTCAACTGCACCACGGCTGGCTACAAGACGGCTTCGGAGCTGGTCAAGGACTACAACACGGGTGAGAAGGCTCAGCTGTTGTCGTTCTGCAAGTTCAACCTCGCAGACAACAACCTGATCAATGCACTGCGTGCCCGTAACTGGGCTTCCTACGCACGCTGGTACAACGGCCCTGCCTACCGTACCAACAAGTACGACGAGAAGCTCCAAGCGGCTTACGACGCAGCCAAGAAATAAAGGCTAGACGGCATAGAGCAGAGGACCTAGGTCCTCTGCTCGTTATGCTGCGCTGTAGCGCTTAAGAAGATTGGGGCTTCTCAATTGCGTTCTCGTTGAGCCAGGCCAGGATGTCGTCTCGCACCTTGAACAGGAGCACCTTGGTTGTCGAACCCAGGGGCTTGTTGTAGAACTCCGAGACGTCGTAGAGCGCAGCGTCTGCGAGCTTGAAATACACCTTGTAGAGCTGCATCGCTTCAGCCACGATGACGAAAGTGAAATCCTTGTCGCAGACGACCAGCTCCTTGCCCCTGTTGTACAGGCCAGACGGCCAACCTTGCGTGTCCGCGTCGCGCAGCGCGATGTAGGACTCAGCGTACTTGCCGTACTTCTTACCCAGAACTTCTGAGCCTTCGGTACCGAACGCCATCGCACCGAGTTGTTGGAACATGAGAGCGTCGATGGTGTCGCTGTCTTCAGTGAACGTTCTGGTGTCGCCGGTCTTGTTGCGGAAGTTGTCCACAGCGCTGCTCAGCGAGTTGGCGACTTCTTCCAGAGTCGACGACACCTTGTTCTTGATGTCGGTCTTGAGCTGGGAGATGGGCGAACCATCTTGAGGGATCTCGTCAGGGATGGAACCCATGACAGAAGTCAGCGAAGCCAGGCCCGTCGTGATCTGCGTGACCACACCGATGTATTCCTTGGTCTCAGCGGCATCGAAGGCAATCTTGCCTGCGAACTCACCCGAAGAGATCTTGGTACCTTCGGTTGCCATCCAGCGCAGCAGCTGAGACGTATTGGTGTTGATCGTGTTGAGCAGACGCAGCAGCAGTTCTTGCTTTTGCTGGAAAGTCATTTGAGGATTGTTCTGGTCAGCCATACAGGTACTCGTGGTTGATGAGGAGTAATCAACTAATTGTCGAATCAAATAAAAAAAGAAAGACTGAGGGCATAACAGCCAGAACCCGAAGGTCCTGGCTTGTCATGTCTTTTAGCGTCCCAGTAAGTAGGGATAGTTGTGCGTCGTCTGGCGTTTGGCCATATGAGCGAGCAACTCTTCTTTCTTGATGTGGTACTGGACTTGTTTCTCCAAATCCGTGCAGGTGAAGTACACGAATCGAGTAACTCTTCCCGGAATCTCTCGAAGACGTCCAAATCCTTGAACATTCGATTGCGTGCTCGAGATTGAGTGTGTCATCAATACGGTCGTGAGCATTGGAATATCAACCCCTGTGCCAGCACTAAGGATAGTGCTCGCGCTGATCTCCGCTTCAATCACGTTTTCGTACGGATCGTCCTCAACATATCGTCTCACATCCAAGTGCGGGTAAGTGCTCTTGAAGTATTCAGATGCAATCGTGCACATTTCAATCGAGAAGAAATACACGAGTAACCGGTCACCTTGTCGATACTCCTTGAAATGGTACAGGTTCGCTGCAGCGACGACCATCTCTAGGTAAGCCGACAAAAGCTTAGGGCGCTTCATGATGCTCTTCTCGAAAGCGCTATGGCTGTACTTTGTGGATCCCCATTCAGTGGTTCTCACCTCATTGGGTTTGTCCAGTCTATACATCCATGCGATCGAATCTACGTAGCGGTTGTACGCCAGCCCCGCATAACGCGTAGGCTTAGGGTACGCGACTTCGTACATTTGGTTCAAGAACGGATCATCGGCTTTCAGAGTTGCAGACAACGAGATCGACCTACCCACGTGTGTGTATAAGTCGATCTTGAAGTTCAGATGGAAGTCCTGGTGGACCTCGTCAATGATTCGCAACCCGCAGCCAAGTGTCTCGAACAACTCATCTGGCAGGCAGTCGTAGCCTTGGTCCAGAATGGCCTGACCCATCGACTCGTAGAGTGTGAACCAAAGCTGCAACGTCTTGTTAGAGAAGATGATTGCTTTGGTCCCGAGCTTTTCCAGCTCGCCTGATCGCCCAAGGGCAATCACTTGCATCAGTTGTGTGGAACCTTGTACAACGATGACTTCTTTTCGCTGTATTCCACACACCTTGGCCACGTCCTCAACCCACTTATCGATGTACATCGGACGGATGCAGATTGCAAAGCGCAAACCTAAATTAGCAGCTCCACTCATGGCGCAGAACGTGTTATGGGTGACAATGAAGTCATCCGTCACGTAAAGCCTGTCTGGGTGATTGATCGAAATGCACTGGGTCTCAGCACTGTAGTCTTTCTCAACACTCACAACTCGGAGCTTGAGATCGGCTGCGTACTGATTGTCGTCGTTCGTCCTGACCTTCTTGCGAGGAATCGTGAAGAGTCGACTTGGGGTCTTCATTCGAATGTTGACAACAAACGAAGGCCTTCCATCTTTCTTCTCGTCAAGATACGTGTACTGGGTCTGCTTGTTGGAGATACTTGCGATACCTCCAAGTGAGCGAACCAAATACTGCACACCTTGAGCCAATTCCAGGCTCGTCGAGCAATAGGAAATCGATCCACCTTCTTCGAGCTTATTCGCTGTTCCGTCCGTATCCATCAAACCTTGTAGCAAGGCCCAACGTTGTTCAGTCGAAGCGTGCAAATATTGCTCGGGAATGTGTTTCTCCCAAGACCTTTTACCCATCAAACCAAGATCCCGAAGAATCGTGATGTACGGATTTATACCACCAGATTTAGCGATTATTCGCTTTGTCAGATGATCCACATCCGTGATGGTTAGGTTGTCAGGGAGTCTTTCCTTGACTTGCTCGAAAAGCTCTTCATCCGCTTTAGTGATGGTGATCGAGGTTCCACTCGTTCCACCGTCACCAAGGATGACTCCGAGGATATAAGGATCCATTGGCAAGCCAACGTCATCCCCTTCTTCAGACTCGCACAAAGGTACGTACACTCGTGGATTAGGCATCGAGATAAGCCGAAGCATCTCGACAGTGTTCACGATACGCCAGCGCTTATGAGGCGTTGTATTGACGTAGTAAACTTTCCACAAGTGATCAGGACAAACATGCGTGCAACGTCCATCTGAGAACGTCACTTTATAGACCTCTGTGATTCCTTGTGGGAATACACCGGTCACTTGGCAAGGACTTCCATCCCATGCCGTAACTACGTCCCCAATTTCAATCTGACCCATCAGTTTCCAACCTCCAGGGATTTTCACCTTGGAGGTTAGTGTTTGTGCTTTGCCGCGCCCTGTTTGGATCTCTACCAACTTGATTTTGCTCGGCTCATCCGATCCTAGATATTCGATAATCGGTGGCTGGTGAGGAAGCGGACTCCATTTCGAGAGAACCGCAATCTCAATAGCTTGACCGAAAGTAGCGGTGTGAACCGTCACTTCGTAATTGTGCTCCATGACCCCTGAGCGCTTGATGTGCTCAAGGAACCTGGCGTACTGGTTGATGTGGAACCGATACTCGGAGAAGTCTTTGGTCCGAGCTGCAAACACTTTCACCGGAGCTCTGATGAATCTGCGTCCTTCCTTAATCAAACCGTACTGGACGTAGCTCTTTGCAAAGCTGTCAATATATGGTCTGGCGTTTGGTTGGATGGCCGTGAGCTTAAAATGATGGGAACGCACGTCGATTCGGAAGTGCGTGTTTGTCAGCATTCTCACTCTCTCCAAGTGCCCGAGGAATCACTCCCCGGGCGTTTCGCAGTTACTGGTGTCGTCCATACGCGATGTCGGTTTCACGCGGCATCAGAATATGGTCGAATGGATGATCCACTCGATTGGTCAACACAAAATTCTGCGGAGATGTAAGAAGATCAGCGTGGCGCTCAAATGCCATCGCTGCAGCGACACTGCGATACTCCATGGTCTTGCGCATCACGCCGACGCCACGATCCGTCCAAGGCTTGGGCAGACTGTAGTCGTAATGCATGGCTGACACGACCATTGCCGAGTAGAGCGTGATCTCCAGCGGAGCCAGGTTCACACTCAGTCGGCTGTTCACCAGATCGAAGAATTCCATGAGCAGCGCGTCAGGCGAGACGAACTTGTCGCGCTTGTGTTGCTCTTTGACACTCGACTCCAAGATCTTGGCGATGTCCTTGGAGTGGTCACTCATGTTGAACTGCTTGAGCGGCAGCACGAACAGAGGTTCCGTGAAGTCCCAACCATCCATGTCAATGATGAAGAACTTGCCGTCATCAGTGACTTCCCAACCCTTCTTGCGAACGTGCAGCAGCGCTGCATGAGACAGAGAAGCTTTGCGATTCTTTTGGTTGATCGGAATGTCCAGGTCAGCTCCTGTGTCCTTGACCACGATGCTGAACGTATCCATCTCGGACACGCGGCGTGCAGACAAGCGATAGACGTCGTCAACTTCATAGACGTCCATCAAGTTGGGAGCTCGCTCAGCATTGATGATGATGCTCAGCTTCCTGCCTTCCATGAACGGCGAGAACTTGTAGGAGTTGTCATCTTCACCGGGCACGATGAACTGCCTGTCGTGCTCACTGATATAGATCGGCTCGATGGTGGCAGAGCCGTCCAAATGCTTGACCGAGAGCACGGACTGAGAAGACTTCTGCGTCATGTGGGTTGAGCACATGTGGCCGATGTTGGTGTTCTTGGGCACCGACAGCGCCAGATCTCCAAAGCACGTACTGCACACACCAGCACCATCAGGATGCGCACAATGCAAGACTGAGCGCAGCTTGAGGGTCTTGCCAATCAAGTGCTTGTCGTTCTTCTTGAGGATCTTGAGCTTTCCATTCTCTTCGTCGAGATAGTATTTGCCTTGCAGGTTCCCCAGATCACCCTTGTAAGTCATCTTGCCATCGATGAACTCAGGACCACGAACTCGCCACTCCAGATACCGAGTCGTACCACAGTCGCTGTGATGCAGGCGCTCCACCGACATGGCCACAAGCTGTAGCCGTCGCGAGAAGTACTCCGCGTCTTGCAGCGGAGCCTTGGAGAACGCCAGCGCCTTGGCAGCAGAACGGGACTCGGCAATGGTTTCATACAGGCCGGTCAACCCGTCAATGTAGCTGCGCACGACTGGCGTGCGGAACCACTCAGAATTGGTATCGGTGATGAAACCCCGTGGAGCCAAACACTGTTGCACCTGCGACGAGCTCACGATGTCCGAAGCGTACAGACGCGCCAGTGGATTGTGAATGATCGTGGGATCTTTTCGCAGCAGGTTGTCCAGTACGCCATAGACCTGTTGGATCGAATGGCTGTTGGGCTCCAGGTTGGCGAACGCATCGATCATCTTCGGATGCAGTCGGATCTCGACGAAGTCACGCGCATCGATGGAACCCACGTACTCTTCGCAGCGATGCGAGAGCTCGTTGTACATCGTGTTCGTGATCTGATACGACAGCTTGGCCAGATCGTCTCTCAGCTTGAGCTTTTGCTCTTCACTGAGTTGAGTCTCTAGCCACTCATACGTCGACCAAATCGAGCGACCGATCAGTTCCAGATGGGTGTCGAACTTGCAGCGTCCTTCACCAATCACATCGGTGACATGGTGCTTCTTGAGCAGCGGTGCTCCTGGGAAGCGACGTTGCACCTCCCAGGTATAGGCACTGTACAGGCACTGCTTGTCCGTCGAGACCAACTCGCCATCATCGAAGATAAGAACAAACTCACCCGTGAGAAGATCCCACAGTTGATCCATGCTGAAGTTCAGCAGATCCCGCGCCTTGATCCGCATGGTTGATGCTTCAGGTAGCACGCTTTACTCCTTGTACTTCTGCCAGTCCTCGTCCACCAGCGACGTAGCCACGTCTCGGCGATGCGGGGCGAACTCGAACTTCAATCCACCACACATGGCCAAGTGCTTGACCAGTTGCAGTGGCCGTGCTTGTCCGCGTGCAATCTTCTTGCGATCCACCGCGCACTTGATCAGTGTCGGCTTTTCAGCGTTGTAGATGGCCCGCAGCACTTCACGGTGCGACAGAATGTTGTTGTTGCGATCCAGGATCTCAGCCGAGAAATCACCACCGACGTTAGCCGTAGCGATTCGAATCTCAGCCTCACCCCAGGCTCGGGTTGCTTGTTCACGAATGGGTGTAGCGTGCTTGTCACTCGTGTTGATCTGACCCAGGACACCGAAGTTCTGCCATTTGCCCGAAGACACAGCAGCACCGTCGTCAGCGATCTTCTCCAGCAGCATGATGTACATGCTCCCGATTCTCACCGGGAACTTGGTCGTGCGACGCAGGCCGGAATTACCGACGTACGACACAGGACCATAGACACTGGGGAATTCCTTCTCCAATGTGCTCACCATGCCAGGAGGCCACACGCTGTTCTCAGGCGGACTGTACAGATAGATGCCTTCACGCAGCACGCTCGCCAGGTGATACTCTCGAGTACCGCCACGACGTTCGTAGTCTCCATTCATGAACGGTTCGTACATGAACTGCGGAGACGTGATCTCGTAAAAGCGCATCAGTCTGGGCCAGTAAGCTTCGACTGCCGGATGATTGGCGATCAGCGCTTGCGCTTGCGTCATGTTGCGCTCGCACATCTGGACGATCTCGGGACCAAATGCTTGACGCATCTCGGCCACGAAGTCACGAGCTGTCGCATTCACAAACGGCTCGAGTACACCGCCCAGATTCATCCGGGAGATCCGTGCCTCAGGAGACATCACGATGTCAGCACGGTTGCCCGCAGCATCAATCGGCATTTCATGAGGTTCAGCGATCTTGCAGATCACGCCCTTGCCACCATGGCAGTCAGTCAGCTTGAATCCGATGTCAGGGATGACGTCGTACTCGATGACGAACTCGATGCGGAAGTCATCCAGCGGAGTGCCCTTGTAGAGCTTACTCACGCGTTCAGCCTTTTCATTGGGAGACTTCACCCCGGAAGGGTTGATCACCGAAATGGCTTCTGCGACCAGACGATGGAACTCGGGACTGACGACCAGGCTGCTGGAGCGCTTCTTGAGGCGATTGCGCTCGTTCAGGATTTCCTGATAGAAGCGACGACGCGCATTGTCGTACACCAGAGCTTGTGCAGAGATCTGTGCCGGAGTGACAGGCGTGACGCTGTTGGGGTCGTGCTGGACGCGGATGTCCACGATGCGACCACCAGGACCAGCGACATACGTCTTGTTGTCAAAGACCGGATTGATCTTTTGCATGCTGTTGATGCTTTGCTCCACCGGCGACAAATTGTCGTCGAAAGTACGCGTCGCCATCAGAATGCCGTGAGGCCCTATCCGCTCACCGATGTCTGGGGAAGACTTGTGACGCGTTGCGTCGCCATATAAGTTGATCGGGATTTCGTTCTTGCCGAACTCCACCACACGAGTCTCATACGTCTTGATCGCGAAGTCCTTGAGAACATCGCGACTGATCATCATGCCGTCCTCAGACACTGCCGGGTGAGCCATGTACGCAATGTTGCATTCACGGCCGTAGTGGTAGTCTCCGTCTTCTGCGATCGCCGGAGTATCTTGCAGAATCGTTCCTTCTGCAATCGCTTCTCCCGGCGTCAGCTTGGCCATCGCCGAAGAACGACGCTTGTACTTGAATCCCAAGTACGGATGGTGCGTGAAATGATCCACGATGCTCAGACACCCGACTTCCTTGGTGTGAGCATTCTCGTAAATCACGAGACGTTCCGGATTGTGAGCGATCGTATTTTGCGTCATCCCGTCATACGGGTAACGATCGATCACTTTCAAGATGACGGCATCCACAGGCATGCGAGTGGCGAAGGTATACTTGCCGAACTCTCGCTCCATGCCGGTTTGAATGCGACGCGAAGTGCTTCCTGCGATAGTCAGACGCTGGCTGATATGGGAGCCGAACATCTGCTTACGCGAAACACTGTTGCTGCCGTCGTACGAAGACAACGACAACACACCCATGAGCTCGCGATACAGCTGAGAGCGCTTGGGTCCCACTTCCAAGCCATGCTTGTTAGGGGTTTGAATCACTTCTCCTTGTTGAGGTGTAAGTACATTGGCCTGCGAAGGGGTTTCGCTTTTATTGTCCATGTTTCCTCTTTGACTGCGCGCTATTACAAAGCCCTCTCTCGTGTGCTTTGTAAATGATTTACTTACCTTACTTTATGACCGCAAACACGTATCCCATTAGTGATATGTGATTGAACGGATTTTAACTATCTTTCGAGTTTAACCATGGCATCTGTTGACTCTCTCATGAAGGACGCCGGAGCCAGCATCTATTACGATGATGGATTTCGCACGTGTCTTGAAGACCACATGACGTACTTGCGTACGCTGGCTACTACCGACGAGAATTCCACGGGGATCATCCAGGTTGCTCCTTTGGAAGCGATCCGGTTCAAGTTCGATCTGGCCGGACTGCTCCAATCAAAAGGAATTCCGACCTACCTGCACTGGCTCGTCATGCGGATGAACCACATGAGCTCTCCAACTGACATGACTGAAGGCATCAGTCAGCTGCTCATCCCCAACCCCGCTGAGGTCTCCAAGATCGCTCAGACTTACAACACCACCAACGTGATTTCGAGCTGAAATCAAGCAAAGAAAAAGAGAAGGGCACCAGGTGCTTGAAGGCGCCTGGGCCTTCTCTTTCTTTATGCCGTGAGGGTATTGGCTGGTAGCTTAGATGTTGCCGCTACCGTAGCCGCCGGAGAATCCGGGAGGTTGAGCCCAGCCCGGAACGCGCGGAGCAGGAGGAGCGACTTGCATCGCACCGAAGCCACCGTACTGCGTGACACCGACAGCTGCTTGCAGACGCGGGTCACTGGCCATCAGCGAGCGGAAGTTCACGCCGTTGGCAGTCTCGATCGGAGGCGGAGGAGGCTGCACCGCGGCCGGTTGACCGTACCCACCGTACTGGGTCATGTACTGCTGCTGAGGCTGTTGCATCTGTTGACGTTGAGCCATCAGTTCAGCCACAGACACCGGACGGTTGTCGCTCGGAGCTTGAGGCTGGTGCTGCAGAGGTTGCTGAACCGGAGCCGGACCATACAGAGGCTGGCCTCGCATGTCCACACCGATCTGCACCATCGGACCTTGCGCAGTGTTCACAGGAGCCAGAGCTTGGCTTTGCGGAGCTTGCACCGGCTGAGGAGCAGCATTGGCGTACAGCTGAGCGGGCGAGGACGCTGCTTGATGCACGGGCTTTTCCGTCGTCGACAGTGCGTTGGACGATTGACGCGTCGGGTCGTTGGCGCTCAGTGCGCCTTCGTTGCCACGCTGCATCGGGATCATCCGCACTTGCGGCATGATGGAGCCCAGGTCGTTGAACGTGTCTTCCCAGTCGCTGTTGAACTTCAGGGATTCCGCGTCTTCGATCTGATCCTTGAACAGCTCCAGCACGTCGTTCAGCGCGTCAGCCACAGCCAGCGCAGAGCGCAGCAGCGCATCCAGGCTCGGCGCCACATCAGACGAGCTCGTGCGCAGATACGCATCAGGCTTGTCAATGTTGGGCAGCAGATACTCCAGCAAACCCGTCAGCGCTTCACGGTCGTTCTTGCTGACTTGTACGTTGAAGATCTTGTTGGGCGTCTTGGCCACGCGAGGCTTGATCAGCTCCTCGTAGAACGGGAAGCTCACCACACCAGCGCGCGGATACTTGCGACCACCCACCACCAGCGACTTCTTGACGAAGAGGTGAACGAACGCCATCGACGCATCGCTTGCCGTAGCCTTGGCCAGCAGCGTCTTCAGGATCTCGATCGTTCCTTCGTCCGCATCCTTGACCTTGGACATGAACAGCGTCTGTTCCGGCTTGAGGAACTTGTGCTTGTCCACGGAGATCGCCAGCACCAGCAGCTGATACGTGATCAAGCCGATGCGAGTGTTCAGCGCCAGGTTCAGGCGTTCACGGAAGCATGCCAGCACGTCCGATTCACCACGGCTGACCGACTCGACCAGCGGATGGAACACGACACGGTGTTCCAGGTTCAGGTCGTGCAGCTGGTTGGCCTGAGGCAGCACCAGACGCTTGCCCTTGATCGTGGTCGGGACCTTCTCGTCGCCCAGATCATCGCTGACGAATCCCTCGTCATCAGCGACCATCGAGGCCATGCTCAGGATGCTCTTGTAGAGTTGATTGAGTTCCATGTTTTTCTTTCTTCAGATGCTGCTCATGCTGGGGTTGAAGGTCATGACATCTTCCAGACGAGTGTTCCTCTGGACCGTGGCATCGAGCAGATGCTCAAAGTCTTGGGCGATGGCAGTAGGCAGCTCTTCGCTGCTGGTAATGACCGGCGTGAGCAGTGCATCGGCGAACGTGGGAGAGTTGAACACCATCTCGGGCTGCGTGTCGAGCTGGATGCTCAGCGACGTAGCGAACATCAGATCGGTGTCGATCGTGATGTTGTATCCGATGTTGTTGTTCATCGAGATCTGACTGAGCAGCTCGTCGATCACTCGGTTGACGAACTTGTGCGTGGCAGGCACTTCGGTCAGGCCGTCGAAGCCTTGGGTGAAGTGAACCTGGAACGCCGGAGGCTGACCAGGGATGACGTGGTTGGTGAACGAAGCACGCACCGCACGCAGACCGCAGAAGATCAGCAGAGCAGGCAAACCGTTGGACAGGATTGCTGCTGCTTGCGTGACCGTGTCAGGAACGTGCCAGTACGCACTGTTGCCAGCCGTCAGAGCGCCGTTGACCATGGTCGGCTGCGAAGCATTCAGCAGCACCATGCGCTGCTGGTCACCGCGCAGACTCGGATCGAGCTTGTACAGGTCACCAATCGAGAACTGCTCGCTCGGCGGCAGACCGCGGTTGTTGGCGATCGCGCGGATGATCGGGTTCATGTTCAAACCCGGCTCCAGCGCGTTGGCCATGGCCGATGCGTAAATCTCGTCGTTGCCGATCCCGTCCTCATGATCGTACATCGAGCGATTCTGCGCCGTAGCCCAGCTCTTCATCACCGTGCTCATGTAGTCGGTTGCCAACGAATTGGTCCGACGCGACTGCTTGGGTGCACGACCGTTTTGGGTGCGCATGTCCACGAAGTCCAGACCAGGCATCTGGTTGTTCGTCTGAATCTTGGCGTAGATGTCAGCCGGACGCAGGCTCTGATGATTGTCCACATTCGGATCCCGATACGACTGCAGGTCGAAACCTTGCATGTTCGAAATCACGTGCAGCGAGTCAGTCACCCGCTGCGTGTTCACAACCCCGTGCATCGTGTGCGAACGCACATTGGCGATTCGGGTGATCGAGTTCACCACGAACAGCGTGTCCGGATTGAGCTGCTGAGACTGCAGCGACACGTCAGCGATGTCAGTGTAGCCTTGGACCAGATCGATCCAGTGCCCCATGTCATGGTACACCTTCACGAACATCATGAACATGAACCGCTCGGTGCCCCAGCCGTGCGGAATGTAGATCGAGAGGTTGGTCTCGGGCTGAGCCATCGGCTTGAGGAAGTGGCCTGCGACGTTGGCGAACATGCCGCCATTGATCGCTTGCGAATTCCCACCTTGTTGACGGTACAGCTGTTCGACCTCGTTGACCACGTGCTGAGTCGCCGTCGTCTGATAAGGACGATGGAACTGGTCACCGAACATGCCCGAGCGCGCCATGATCAGACGCTCAATCTCGAACTTGCTACTCGTGAAATTGCTTGCAGCGTTATTGAACACTTTCTTTACCCTCTTGAGAAAACTTAGATACTGCTGTGGATGGGAACGGCCATCGACTTAGCAGGACGCGGACCATCGAGCTCAATCACCAAGTTTGCCATCTTGGTGCGGATGTCTCGAGGAAGTTGATGGTAACGCCTGACTCGGCCGTCACCGGTAATCTCAGAGACCCACGGCGTGGGAACAGTGAGTTGCCAGTTGCGGCTGGAGAAAGACTTCACCACATCTTCAATGTCACGAATCACATTGGACTCCACCTTGACGACCTTGTTGGTCTTCTTGGGTGGCTTAACGAATGGGAACCGATAGTTCAATTCCTCGACTTGCTCACGACCCATGCGCATCAGGTCGTCGCCGATGAGCTCATCGCTGTTGTTGTTCGTGTACTTTGCCACGGCACTCACAAGAGCGGCGAGTTCACGGTACCCGTAATACCACAGGTAGGCTTGAGCCAGAGCGATCACGCGGATGATGTCGGTCTTCTCCAGATACGGAAGGATCCGTGCGGAGATGATCTGGTCCTTGTTCAGAACCCATCCTGCCAGCACACGCTGCTCGCGGTGAATCTCTTCACTCATGAGCGCTTGCGTGGATTCCAGCGACATCTTGACGATCTGCACGAATGCAGGATCAGGGCACAGTCGCGTGATCAGCGAAAGCTTGCCTTCTTCCAGACCGACGTCCAGCGGTTCATCATTGAGCACCTTGTTGACCCAGTACTCGATGTAGAAGCTGTTGTCGATGATGACCCCGTCGGGGATCGTCTGTTTGATCTTGAAGTTCTCCAGTCGCGACAAATTGTTGTCATCGTTACCGAAACTGCTCTCGTTGTTCTTTTCCTTGACCCGACCCACCTTGTCGTCAACATACTTCACGCGCTGCGTGACGTACACCCACAGACAAGCTGGCAGATTGGATTCAGTCGGAAGACCACGCACGTCACCCGTGGACAGTCGACGCACCACGCAAGAAGCGAGCACCCATTCCGGGAAGTCTGCACTGCTGATGCCGAGCAACGCAGCGTTGCTCATGATCTGGTCCTTGGGGATCGTGTGCTTGACGAAGACCTCGAGTCGCTCCATCGCTTCGCAATGACGCACGTTGGCCGTTGCCAGCAAGCGGAACGCATGCTGATCACGGAACACCGCGGTCACCTCGCCCTTGGCCGTGCGAATCGCAAACTGACCCCAGATCGGAATCATGATTCGCATCGACACTGCCAGAGGAACCAGCTTTCGATAGTCCTCTTCCAGATAAGTGCGCTCCAGAGTACCTGCAGCCACACTGGGATCGAACGAGCGATTGATCGACGGCGGGATCAGCAAGTCGGACTTGAGTCTGACCCACATGCCGATGTCTTCTTGGGGATGCCACTCGAAGAGCTCTGCCACCAGCGGCCGAAGCTGGAGCACGAGCTTTTCAGTTTCCCACACCAGGTTGAACGCCGAGAAGATCCGATCGTAAACGTCGAAGATCGCCTCTTGCGTGGCTGGCTGGCATTGTGCCCAGTACGCGTTGATCTGTTGGAAGACGTCAAAACGCTCTTCCGCATCATCGCCACCGGGCTTATTCGGTTTCGGGATGTCCCACAGGAGTTCGCGCCCATTGTGGCTGATCACCACAGTAAGCGTTCCTCGCATATTCGGAACATCTGAGAATTTCATCTGCATAACGGCCCACCTTTTAACGTGCTGACTGTGTTGTTATCCGATCGCTACTGAGCTTGCCCACTCAATAGACGTCATAAAGCTTGCGACTTTCTCCCAAGTATCTAGATCAGTAATATGTCATTGAAACTATTTTCAATGTCCAACCTTCTTTGACCTTGCACTGTTTATTTTTTACTACTGACTTCCCCGCGTCAGCCCCCACCAAAGCGCAATGCTTCAGCAGGGACTAACGTCGCCATTGGCGATTAGGGGAATTGTTTCATCTCAGGTCTCTTTCATTGGAAATTCAACGAAGACACCCGAGCCCTGTCTTACCAGGGAAGGTCTTCGTCGCCACCAGCGGCAACGTCACCAGCCGGAGCACGGTTGCCACCGCCGCCCTGACCACCGCCATTACCACCACCTTGGCCGCCACGGTTGTAGCCGCCACCTTGACCACCGCCGCCACCACGATTGAAGCCACCGCCACCAGGGCGAGCATTGTCCTTCGGAGGAGGTTCGACATATTCCGACTCCAGGACCGCGGCGACGACCAGGCTCAGCCCGGTAGCGTACGCCTTGGCGTAGACCTTGGAGTTCTCAGCCTTGGTCATCGGACGCGCAGAGCCACCAGCTTCCTTCAGGTAGAACTGATGGAAGTCCGGATTCAGGAAGTAGAACTTCAGCTGCGGACGACGCGGAGCACCGACGCTCAGGTAGATCGCACCGTCGTCTTCCTTGCCCACGATCACCCAGGACACGACTTGAGGAGCATCGCTGCGCTTGCCGCCGTGGAAGGTGTAGTTCTGGCAGTCGATCTTCACGCTCCAACCCGGAGCAGCGGTGAGCGCCTCGTCCAGAATACCCAGCAGCGCGAAGAAGTCCATGGTGCCCAGAGCAGCCTGGATGCGACCATTGTCGACGGTGTCGTTCTGCTCGTTCGTGTAGACGGTCAGACGCGGGTTGGAATTCACCACCGACCAGCGAAGCGAGGCGTTCTTGCCGTCAGCGTTCGGGGTCGACATGTTGAACTTGGGGTGGTCCAGGATGATTTTCTTGCGCGGGGGAGGACGGAAACCATTGTCAGCCATGACTGATCCTTGAAAACTTGTTGTGTTGAACTTCTGTACAGATGATGGGGCGACTGTGTAAAAATCGGCCTATCAGCTATGCTTGATCATCGACAGGACAAGATCTTTGATGAACTTATCTTCGATCTTGTCCAGGGTGTAGCGGATCTTGTCAGTCGTGGTCGTCTGACTCCAACCGTGTTTGACCGCAATGTCGATGACTACCTTTTTGACCTTGATGTTCAGTGGCCTGAAGAATTCCGAGTCTCCGAACACCTGTATCAGGTCTTCTCGGAAAGGGATCATCGGCAAGTCACGACCATTCATGTACTTGGTGTACCACTGGTGCTTTTGCTTGACCGCTCCGGTATGACTTTCCAGGAGCGCCATTCGCGGCGTTTCCTTAGCGAAGAGGTCGTACGCGTAATGCGTGAACATTAGCACTTTGTCTTGCGTCTGCGGGGAGACTCGGAGCATGAAGATACGTACTTCGTCTTTGTGGGCTTTGACGTAGCTGCCCACTACGATCTTCATCATCTCGCTGTACGCTTGTTGCAGCGGTGTGACGTCTCCTCGCAGCATCGCGTTGGGGTACTTGACTTTCATCCCGTAGTAGTCGCTGTTGTACAGGACCACTTTCACCTTGCGCTGCGTCTGCTCAGCCACGACTTGCTGGAAATACTCGATCTCCTGACTGAATGCTTCGTACATCTCTTGCGGATGAACACTCAGCACTTCGTCACGTTCGATGGCGTTATACAGATTGCGAAAGATGGTTTTGATGTTCACCCAAATCACATCGTAGTCGAGGATTGGCTGGGTATCCATCGGATTGTCCGGGTGTATACCCAGTCCACCCTCTATTGCTAGGGAGGTCGCAATAGAAAGCGGAAAGGCTCCCAGAGCTCTGGAAGCTATTGCGCTGACGTTCATGACACTACCTTATCTCGTCCAGGAGACGCTGAGCAATCTCGAGAAGTTCAGGATCTTGGATTTTACTCCGCATCTTGTCCATCACGAGTTGCTCAATGTTGTCCCGAGTGATCTGGATGGGGATGTACTCTTGGGTGACCTCTTGCGCCGCGGCTTCGTCTGTAGATTGGAACTGTTCTTCACGAACAATCTTGCTCCACGTGATCATCGGCCACATTCTCACCAACTGATCCATCTCAGCAAGGATTGGGTTGGAGGGACTGCAAGAGACTCGAACAAAAGAAAGGTCAGGAACGCCTTTGACAAACTCTGCGATTTCTCGCAGCGTCTCATCTAACGTGAGTCCCTGACATTCCACTGTCAAGAACTTTCGAGCACCTTCGTTTTCCACGAAAGTGACGTAGTACTTGTCAGCAGAATAGACTTCTGCTCTGACATGGCCTTTAGGCGCTTCTTCTCCGTGGGTGAGGCGGTCAAAAGAGCCTTGAGCGATGATGCGCGATTTGCGAGTGAAGACATGAACGTGGCCGATAAAGATCAGCTTGTCTACAATCGCTAAGTACGCATCACTGTCATGTTTGGGAGCCTTGACTACAGGCGGGAGCTGATACTCGAATTGACCGTGCATCGCTGCATAGTCAACTTTACTCAGCCCCTTGGATTTCATCAATTCCTTGACCTGATCCAACGTCTTGTTCGGATCATCGTTGAGCTCGTCCGGAACATACAGGATATGGATGTCGTGGTCGGGCTCGTAATCGATCGCCAGGTCAGGGAAGTATTTCAAATCCGCATGAATGTTGGCGACTTTATTCAGATGCGGAAAACGTTCACTTTGATCCCAGTCGTGACTGTGCGTGCCACCCAGCACACGCAGCTTGATGTCGTGCTTGGCGCACAACCGCAAGAGTCTCACGATCCAAGCATCGATGAAGTAAGCATCGCCATCACGCAACATCAAGGAGCGGTCGAAGACGTCTCCTGCAACGATGATCATGTCCAGCTCAGCGGTCTCGGAATCATCCGGGAAAGCCTTGTCTAGATTAGCGATGATGTATTGCGTGTCGTTTCTTCGATGCCCCAAGTGAATGTCGCTGACGACGGCCACTTTGAATGGGGGTTTAGACATTGAACTCTTTTGGGAAGGAGGAAGCCTGTCTAAGGACTTCCTACCCAGCTCACATCAGGTCGTCGTCCGAATAGTCCAGCGGCGTCTCAGCAGGCTTGGCAGCGGCTTTCGGAGAATCGGGAATGTCCTTCACGGACACACCAGGCACTTCGATGAGCGGCTTGCCATAGCGAGCGAAGATCTCGTTCAAGACCTTCAGATTCCTGAGCTGATTCTCCGTCGTCTTGTACAGCGGATTACGCCTGGACAACTCCTGAGCCAGATAAGCTTGACCCAAATCAGGACTGATGTGGGACTTCTGATCAGAGGTGATCTTCACGTCGTGAAGCGTCCCCTGATGGTTTTTTTGGTTGTGAGTGGGGTTGATTGCTTGATTGTCAAACAATGCCGGGGCTCTGTATAAAACCTCCCCTTGCGCGTCCACGACGTCGATAGGCAGGTAAGGGGAACCTGCGGTGCCTGCGTAAATGCCCCAGTGAACGCCAGCAGGAACCAGATGAGTCTCGCCTGTGAACAAAGGCAAAAAGTTTTGCTTGAAGACTTCTTCCGGGATCTTTTGGATCGAAGCTTCGTCACTGGCTTGCATCTGGTTGAAGACGTTGTCAGCCCATTCAGCTGCCTTGTCACGCCTCATCTCGACGATGTCTTCACGCGTGACTTCTTTTTGACCTGGGCGCAATTGCTGATTTTGTTGAGTCATCTCTACCTCGGCATAGAGGGCACAAAAGACCAGAGGTTTCCCTCTGGTCGTTTATGCTGTTTGCTCAGATCTGGGGATCTGCTCAGTGAACCGGCGTCGGGCCCTTCGGAGCGACCGGCGTCTCGTTCACGGCTTGCTCGCCCTGGCCAGCAGCGAGGACATCAGCCCCGTTGGTGCTCGCTTCTTGCCCACCGGCGTGGGATTCTTCGGACTTCGACGCATCGCTCGATTCGGGTTGAAACCACTCGACACCCTGCACCTGCTTGGTGTCCAGAACGTTGATGCTCAGCAGGGTGGTCTGCTTGAAGTCAGCAGCCTTGAGTTGACGGATGATCTCGTCGCTCTGCTCGTCGGTCAGGGCGATCATCTGCGACTGCGTCAGGTCGTCTTCGTTCTCGATGAACGGGAACAGCTTGTAGCCTTCTTCACTGAACACCACCAGCATCTTGATGGCGTTGGTGCCGAAACGGAAACGCTTGACGATCGCGATGGCGCTGCCGTCTTGCAGCTTGGCCGGTTGGGCCAGGAATTCCGACACGTCCAGGGTAGCCGTCATCTGACCGGCAGTGCGACGCAGAGCCAGGCCGATCTGGTTCATGACGCCAGCGGTGATGCCGGAGAAGGAGTTCTGCAGTTGCTGGGTGACAGCGGCAGCGATGGCGGCGTCCATGCTCAGCTGCTGTTGGGCTTGCGGTTGGCTCACGAAGAAACCTCGTTGTTGTTGAGAGAGATGAATTCCTTAAACCGTCCATCGACGATTGACAGGAGTTTGGAGAGGGAATACGTCTGGCCGTTTTCCTGAACAGTGGCGTCAATGCGCATCCGTACCTTGGAAGACGAAGTCGTGGGATCTTCATCTTCGTAATCCACTTGCACACTGGCGGTGGTGAAGTAGCGGCGAAGGTAGGTCTCCAGCTCCCGCTCGACGGCTCTTGTCACGTCGATCATGCTGGACGGATACTGCTCGATGATCCACTGCAGACTCGTGACGTTGTCGCCGTAGATGGAAGTTTGCAGCTTGTCAGAGTAGACAAAGTACACCAGCAAACGATCCGCCTTTTCGGGGACATTCGTCACAAACTTCGCGGTGGACAGAGTAGGAACTTGGATTGTCATACAAAGCCCTGGTCAGATAAAAAAAGATTGTTCGAGATTTCTCACTTGCTCAGAGCACTCGTGCCCCGTTCAATACGTAAGATTTCGCGCAATCCACTGATCATCCAGGGTCCACCATGTCCGGTCGGAGGCCAGCAAGCATTGAGCGCCTTGCCTTGAATCTCGGCTTCGTAGTTCTCCAGCGTCATGCTCACTTCTTGGAACTCTGACAGCCAACGTTGGTACTCGCTCATCAACGCACGGCGTTTGTAGAGCTCTTCCAACTCTTTACTAGCTAAAGCCCATTTGAGTCTGTTCTTCAACCATTTCAGCATCAAGTTTCCTCTCAAATGGCGAAATCGCATCAAAAAAAGAAGAGGGAGGTGGTTAGCCTCCCTCCACTCTTGTGGAAGGTTTATGGGGTTAGAGGTTTGCTGCCCACGGGGAAGTGGGATCCTCTTTGCGCTTACTCATCAGCCGCTCGATACGCTCCCAGGTATTGAGAACGTCGAGTTGTTCGGCGTAGGTCAGCTCTTCGCACTCATCACCGTAGTAATGAGTCACAGTCCATTCCACTTCTGCTTGCGGATCTTCGTTGAAGGTCACCATTCCGTTCATCACGGTACGGTAGTCATCATGCTGCTCGCCAATATAGCCAGGCTGCATGTCCACGTAAGTATCCGAGTAGCCGTCACAGCGATGCGCGTGATACATCTCACGCACCACCGGGTTGGCCATGATCCATCGCTGCATCGACAGCGGGGCTTGCTGCATTTGCGCGATGTCCATGAGCTCTCGCACGCAGTCCGCTTGGAATGCGTACTGGGCCGTACGAATGGCTGCCTTAGCCAACCGCATAGCTTCAGAGCCTGCCATCTGTTCGTAGATGCCGCTGGTACGCTGCATGAACTGTTGTCCAGCTTGCGTCAAGCGATCACTCAGCACAGTGGCTTGTTCTTGCAGAAAGTTTCGTGTCCCTTGTCCGATGTCGCCAAATGCAAACAGCCCCATATGCTGCGCACCGGCGTTATCGAGAATTAACATTCCGACTCCTTTTCTATTTCACGCTCCTTTTGACGCTAGTGGAACGTCTTCTTCATGGCTTCCCACTTGGCCGAGTCGAACTCGGTTTCGTAAGAGAGCCAGTTCGCAATCGTGCTCACCACAGGCTTGGGCATGGACATCGTGCTGGCCAGCTGTCGGGGAGACCTCAGGCTGAACGACGACTTATGCGGATCCAGATTCTCGAGGGCATCCTCGATCACTTGGTCAATCGCCAACGTGAGGTTCAGCGCGTCACCATCGAAGTCGGCATTGAGCGCCTTGACCACGAGGATGGAGATCGCTGTCGTTGGGATATTGGGATCCTTGAAGACTTGCGTGATGTACACGTGCTGGATGGAACCACGCTCCAAAGACGGATTTCGGTTAAGAGTTGCGCTAATACCGATACCGCTAGGAGCTTCTGCGATCAACTCGTCAAACAGACGACCCAACACCGGATGGAACGTTGTTGCGTTGTCGTTGATCAAGCTGTGCGCTTCAGTCGGAGTATAACCCAGGCGGAAGAGCTTGCTGATCAGATGCTGCTTGAGGACCGACGTTGCGATGCCCCACGGGATGCGAACTTCCCGATAGTCATGCTTGTCAGTCAGTGAGGAGATCACGGTTCGGAAACTGAATTCCGAACGAGTCGCAAAGACGTGCTTGCGGAAGTCGCCCTCCTTTTCGGAGAACTGCTTCTTGTACATCTGGTGGTACAGTGCGGCGAGCTGGTCGAACGTCTTGACCGCACGGATTTCTTTCATCCGTGTGGAGTGAGCATTGAGCTCCGTATCGATGCCTGCCAGCAGCAAGATCGTGTCGATAGCCTCTCGTGTGAGCGGATCGACATACATCATCAAACTGTCTGTTTCCAGAACCAGAATCGACCGATGCGGGATCGGAAGATGCTTGCAAAACACCTTGCCTCGGTTTTCTTCCAGGACACGACGCAGCACCACGCCAGCGTTCTTGTCAGCGCGTTGTTTGCGCTTCATGAACTTCAGATCGAACAACTTCTCCAGAACCTCGTCAAAGTTTCTGATGAAGATATTCAGCCCTTGCTGGAAAGGCTTGCCGCCAATCACGAAACGCCGAATCTCGTGACACACTGCTGGAATGTTCCCGCCTGTTGGATGGTACGACGAATCGCAGATCCAGTGAATCAGGTTGAAACTGCCGACACTGAAGACTTCCTTCAGCATCGTCCAGATGATCGGATTGATCAGTGCGTCCACACCGTGAGGTGCTCGGATCCAGGTCAGCGGTTGCAGGTCGCTTTGGAAGACCGGTTGGACATGGGAGTTGCACTTGCGGCAATACACGCCGATGTTGGACTGGTCAGTGATTGCGCCACATTCGCACGACGGAATGTTGGACAGCATGTCACCCGAGAAGGACGTGTAGATCAGCTTGTGCAAAGCTGCTTCGTCTTCTACGGAAAAACCAGGTGCGTCGTTCAGGATGATGGGTTCTTTGGAGCAGCAGGCAAACTCTTTGTTGAAGTCAACCACTGACAAATGTACACCCATACCACGACTCCTTTGATTTAAAAATGAAAGCGACAGGGACAAAAGAGGGGACCCGAAGGCCCCCTCTTTGTTTCCTACTCAGTCGTGAGACTGATTAACGGACGCCGTAGCGACCGAAGCCGGTGAAGCCAGCGTTGCCGGTCTGCTGTTGGCCACCGAAGCCACGTTGCAGGACCTGACCGCCGTTGCCCGACAGAGCCGACTGGTTCAGCCACTCGGCCACGGCACGCGGAGCCGCGCCGATCGGGGTGAACGGGGTCTGCGGAGCGATCTTCACGCCGCAGGCCGACACGCCCAGAGCCAGGGCTTCCAGGAACTCGCCACCCAGCGTGATGCGCTGCGCGAAGCCGGTGTACTTGACATCGGCACCTTGCAGCACTTCGCTGATCAGCGCGCGACGCGACTGTTGACGCAGCTCGATCGGGTGATCGATGCGAACGTGGGTTTCCGACCAGTCACGGGCGAATTCCAGGTTCTTCGGCGCCAGCTTGCCCAGCACGGTCAGGTAGTCGATGTCGCGCACGTCACGCATTTCGCCAGTGTTGGCAGCGTGGTAGTAGCCCAGCTCGATGCGGTTGCGATCGCTCGAAGCGATGGTCTTGTTCTGAGCCTTGGCCCAGTACTGACCGAACGCGCCGTTGGTCATCAGCATCGCAGCCGTTTCGATCTCGGCGATCGCTTCCAGGTCGCCGTTGGCGGCAGCCGCGAAAGGAGCCAGCACCCAGGTGTTGGGGCCCGCTTCTTGCGCGTCCATCGAGATCGACAGCTTCGGCTGGACGAACGCGCGCATCAGCTGCGCCAGGTCGTTCTGCGAGAAGTTGTTGCTCGAGGTGTCCACCGGCTTGCCAGCCACGCCGTTCTGCGACAGGGCTTCGTAGCCGATGCTGCCGATGTCGTGCGTGTCGTTGCTCGGACGGTTCGGGTTCCAGAACGCGCCGATCCAGTTGTAGTTGTCCTGCAGGACCATCAGCGAGGTCAGCGCGAACAGGATCTGCGGCAGCGTCTTGAACTCGGCAGCGAACACGTCGGTGATGACGTAGCGAGCCGAGTACAGCTGGGTCAGCGGGTTCTGCACGGCGGCTTGCGGCTGCACGGCAGTGACCCACGGATTGGCTTGAGCCACCGGAGCGGTCGGGTTCCAGACCAGGTCCATGAAGCCCTTGACGCGGAACAGCGTTTCGTTCTGGTTGTCCGTGTTCAGCGAGACTTGCTGCGACATGTCGCGGTTGTTGTTGCTGAACGAGGCCAGGTCGACTTGCACGTCCGAGCGAACCGGGTGACCCACGGCGTCGACGGATTGAGCCTGGTTGACCAGCAGCGTGGCTTGCGTGGTCAGGGCACGGGTCTCGTCGGTCAGCGTGAAGTCCTTGAAGTCGCTCATGCGGCTGTTCAGGATGGTCGTCGCGGCGTCCAGGGCGTTCAGCAGGGTCTCACGAACCTGATGGGCGCTCTTGTAGTCGTAGCCTTGCGGCAGGACTTCGCAGTCGGCGTTGAACATCTTGGCCGGCGGCACGTCCGGGAAATGACGCTGCAGCGTCTGGGCGACCAGCATGCGGTACTTGTCGTCGTAGGCGTCACCGACGGTGCGGATGATCTCGACGTTGCGGCCGCCGATGTTGGCGAACAGCGAGGGCACGCGACCTTCGGTGAAGCGCACGGTGTCGGCCAGCAGCAGGACGTGGAAGCCCAGGACGTCCTTGACGCCAGCGCGGCGCACGGCCAGGATCACGGAAGCGACGGCCAGGGACGACATGTCGGCTTGCGTGACCGGGATGGCCTTGAGCTCGTAGTCGTTGCGCAGTTCTTCGGTCTCCTGCAGTTCCTTGATGTGCTCCGTCAGCAGACGGATCTTCTCGGAATCGGCGCTCGGAGCCAGGGCACGCGGGTTGGCAGCGCGCAGGTTGGCCAGGATGCGGGAGTTCGGGTTTTGCGAATCGAATTGGGTCATGTTGATGCTCGACTGGGAAAAGGGCTTCTTGGGGGCAGCGGCAGGTTCTTGTTGCTGTTGCTGCGGTTGCAGTTGCGGTTGACGCAGCGCCGTGGTGACGCTGGCGGGGCGAGACACCGGAGGAGGTGCAGGCACAGGCGCAGGAGGCTGGGGTTGCTCCGCGACTTGGGGATGTGCTTGTCCTTCATTCTGGTTCTCGGGTGTGGAATCATCGTCTCCACTATCACCGAGGTTAACGCTCATCTTCTTTCCTCTACTTTTCACGAGAGTTCACATGCTGGTCTCCACTCCATTTACCAAGGGGCATGGCTCAGTTGTAGACAACCTGCACGACTCACTACAGTCTCTGCAGAAACTACAGCAGATCAAAGGTTTCCTCACCTCTAATCCATGTCAGTGATATGTGGTTGATTTATCTTTGAATGCATCACATTCAAAACCCTCTCAATCAATCCCTGACGTCTGTAATTTCTCACCGCAGAGTCACGCTTTAGGAGAACGGGAACGCATGGTCGAAGTGGTCAATTTAGACGTAATCCACCATAGGCGCACCATAGACGTTAGCCTACTCAGCCGTAGCCGAGCAGGTGGATTAGTGTTTCCACGTTCTCCTACATTATTAGGGTGCGCAAGGTAATTTTTTCACAGGCCAGGATTCGTTCAATGCTATGTGATCGTTAGGATCACCTCTTTATTTTTGGCATCAATCCCGTAAGTCGTTCAAACAACATGCAAAAACTTTTCGGAATTGTGTCTGATAGCCAGCAAGGGATTGTCACTGTACCAGATTGGGAGCAAGTTCGCCAAGGACTGACTCGCAACCTTAAGGCAGTCACTGACTACTATCAACGCTACGCAAAGCGGATTGATCCCTCACACTTCTTGGTCCAACTCATCACGGCCATGGGAGTGTCGAAGACATTGCCGCTGGATCGCTTTTATGCCCATGCCCAAGATCGGGCTCTGAGCGTGGGGCGATACCTCAACATGACAACGCCTTTGTCGACTGGTCGCACGTTTGACGGCATCTTCTACGGAGGATGTACGGAGATCTTGATCGGTCACGACGAAGACTTCGACTTCGAGCAAGCTGAGTACAACTGGGCTTCTTTGCAGCCCATCAAAGTACTTGCTCATCCCAAGAGCGATTTGAACATCGACATACCAGACGGCACAAACTCCAGTGCTGAGGATGGGATTGCAGTGATTGCGATCAACATCCCCATGCTGCTGGTGCAGTACCGTCAATGGCGTTTGATGTTTGATGCTCAGAGCGAGCGGCTTGGCGAGTCTCCGCGTTCGATGGAGCAGTTCATCTACTCCTACCCACTGACCAACATGGTCTACAGCCATCTGGATGTAGCCATCTTCAACCGGCTGTACAACCGGATGATCTTGGCACCTGTGGGTGAAAGCAATCGACGCCATCCTTTCGCGCTGGCAAGCTTTACCAGCCGACTGGATCAGATCCAAAAGAAACAGTTGGAGATGCTCAAGAACAGCCCGCTGATGTTCAACGGGATGCTCAGAGCGATTCCAATGGTGAGTGAGAAGAGTTTGTTCGAGCTGGCTCATTTGCCTGACGTCGTCAAGACGCGTCAAGTCATCTGGGGTCTCGTGGTCGCACGTCTTCAAATGCTCACTTTCTTGTTCCAAGCAACGGGGATCTCCCCGAGGGTGAGGAACGGTTCCGAGGTCAACAGGATCTTGCGTATTTTCTCTATCTACAGGACTGATCGTGCCTTGAGAAGCTCGCTGCCTTTTGATCTTTACCTGAGTGCTAAAGACAACATGAATCGGATTCTCCTGTCGTGAGTCTCCGGTGCACTGAAGGAAGGACGCGTAGCGGATGCCTTGCACCCTAGCGCCCTCCTTCAGTGGGGTTTATGCCGTCTCGTTACTCGATCTCGATGGTGTCGAGCTCATCCTCAGGCTCATCTTCAAACAGAGGCGCTTCATCGTCATCCTCTTCTTCCTCAGAGTCTTCACCCTCTTGAGGTGTCTCCATGACTTGCTTGACCTTGGTTGCTTGTTCAGACGCCAAGAACTCTGCAATCTCTTCTGGTGTGAATCGGTCCGACACCAGGTGAGTCAGGTTCTTGTTGACTGCGTAGTAACCCACAGTTTCAAGGATGAGGTAGAAGATCGAAGTGATATCGTAAACACCCCGGCGGATGTTCATGATTGGGATGATTTCTTCAGGCAGGCCTTTGGTCTGAAGGATCTGGTGAGGAAGAGCCAGCGCCGTGATAGCGGACTTCTTGTTCTTCTGCAGCCAGTTTCTCATGCGGTGCTGAAGGGCCTTGTCCTCAATGGACTCGAGCCAGTCATTGATCGCGCGAGGTGACTTCAGTTTCACCGAGATCTTCGAAGCCCCGTAAGGAGGAGGTGGGACATCACCATACTTGGGAGCGAAAACTTCTTGCCACATCAGGTAATGCTGATACGGCGAGGAGTTCTCGTCCTTCGTGTAGGTGTCGGCCGGTTTGATCTGCTGATTGCGGAAGTAAGTCGTTTCACCAGCACGCATCGAACGCATGACTTCATGCTCGATGATTGCCACGTCACGAAGCATCTTCTGCATGCTCAGATCGTTGCCCTTGTAGATGTGCAGCAAGATCTCATTGACCATCATGTCCCGAGCTTTTCGCATGATCTGTTTGGGAGCATTGGACGACTTCAAGTGCACGCCCTTGATCTCAGGCTTGAACTCTTTGTACAGGTTGCCTTCTTGGCAACTGATGATCGCAAAGTAGTGCTTGCCCACCGGAGTAGGAGCGAAAACGTCGAAGAGGAACTCGTTCTTCATCGCCACTTGATGAATGCGATCGGTAGTGATACCGAAGTTCGCAGACATCCGTGCCAATACGTGGGTGATGGTCTCAGCTGCCAGGAAGATCATCAACGCTGTGGTGGCGTAAGTTTCCGCATTGAACGGAGCTTTCGGACCATGCATCCAGAACACCCAGTCTTGCACCGTGAAGATGGTTGAGTCCGTATCCGAGGTCAGAGCTGCCCGGCGAATGCTGTCAGGGAAGTAAGACAGCGAAGCCGGGATGTTGTCCGTCACCCAGAGCGCATCGATCAGATCAGCGTACTCCTGAATCACGTGATGGATGTTCAGGATCGTGGAGGCCAGGTAGTTGTAGTTCTTATCGCCCTGAATCTCTTCAGGCTTGCGCTTGAGTCCCTTGGCCAACTCCACACCGCGGAACTCCTCGGAGAGCAACTGCACCGCAAGGTTGCGATACTCTTCACGGTTGTTCTTGATGACGCCCGGAGTGTCCTCGCATTCTTGACGAATAGGACGAGAAAGCTTTTTCAAGAACTCACGCACCAGGGCGTCGTTGAACTTGGCCAGGTGGTACAGGTCACCCGTGTACATGAAAGCAGCGCGCTGGATCGGCGTGAGCTTTTGTATCAGCTGCCAGAGCACATCCTCAGCACCAGCGTTGCGCCAGTACAAACGAGTCGAGTACAGAATCCCATCCATCATCTCCCGCTCGGTAGGAGGACGGATCTGGTACTTGGCCATGACGGCGCTGAGCTTCTCGTAGTCCGTGTGATTCACGATCGAGACGATGTTGTTCAGTGCGATCTTGGGATTGTGGTAGTGCCGATTACCACAGAGGAACTTCTCATTGTTGGCGTTACCGTAACCCGAAGTCGAACGGCAGTTAGACGTCAGCGTCGAGTGAGAGGTTCGATTGAACAGCGGAGTGGACGAGGAGACGTGTGCACCAGAGATGGCGTTGTTGGCCAACTTCTTGTTACGCTGCTCGCCTTCCTTCAGGGCTTGCAAAAAAGTATCGCCAGCCATTTCAGCCAGGAACATCTCTTTCTTGGCCTTGCCACGAGCCTTGACGTTTTCGTCAATGAAGTCCACCAGCACAGACTGCTGCTCGTTTTGATTCTTGTACGTCGTGTACGTCGGAGCAATCAGCTCTTTACGACGAATCGACTCTTGCAGGTATTCATGCATCCCGCAAGACTTCTCTTCACGGTCCCCATGCTCGTTACGCTCGAGATAGTGAACCGTGGGATCTTTGAATTCGAACTTACCGCCAGGCTTGAGCTGGCTGGTAACGTAGGCGCGACACTCTTCGATGGGTCGACCGGTTTCGACGGAGAGGTAAAAAGCGGTGTCGTTGACATAGTGCCGAACGACGCTGATATCTCGCTTGTAATCGCCCTTCTCCAGAACGAAAGGATTGGCTTGAGTCACTTTTAATCCTTGTTCTCTTTAACACGCACAGAACATTGAACGTCTTTATAAAAAACAAACGACAGCATAAAACCCAGTAGAGCCGTTTGAGCTCTACTGGGCACTATGACGTTCAGCGCTTGGCAAAGGAGTTCAAGAGCCTGATGAAGGCGGCCTTGCTCTTTTCGTTTTCCTGCAAAGTGTAAAAGCTCTGGACCGTCAAGGTCTTGATCTCTTTCAACACCTCCTCAACTGAGCGGATGTTGTCTTTGCAGTTGATGTACGAGACTTTGGCACTTGCATCAAACCAGTGACCGGTTTGAGACCCGAAGTAATGCAAGACGCACTTGGCTCGTGGACCTTCAGTGATCTGGACAATCAAGAACACGAAAGCAGATTTTCCGTATCCGTCCAAGATCTTCTTGCGAAAGACCATCGCATCATCGCGGCGCCTGTCAGGGCGCTCACAATTGAGCGAGATCGAAGGCTCTAGTCTACAGAAGTACTTCAGAGCCATTCTCTCGATCGAGGGTTCGAGCTGAACGAACCCCATTGGACCGAGTTTCCAGAGTTCACGATTGAACTCACTCAGTGTTAGCATCGCTAACCTCCCCAGCTACTTCGTCACTGGCCACGAAGATCGGGATACCTTCACTATCGCGGTATGCGCGCAACAGTGCTTGACTGGCCATTGTCAAGTTGTGGAACAGATCGAAGAACGTGCCAATCTGAGCAAAGTAAAAAGGCTTGCAGCTGTGAAGTGTCGAGAAGAGGTAATCAACCTTCTTCTTGTCGCCGTACGACCAGTACACAACGTAGTCTTCTTTTTTGCTGTTCTTCTTGGGAGGGCCTTGGTAGACGCGAACGCGCGCGTACATACCAAACTCATCGTTCTCGATGAACGTTTCGTAAATGGCCACCAAGCGACGAGCGCCAATCACCCGGGGGTACTTGAGTCGAAGCCAGAAACTGGTCTTTCGAAAATGCGTGTTCTCAAGGACCACCCGAAGCGGATGGAAGTTTGAGATGTGAGGCCATAAAAGGCGCAAAAAAAGATTGTCTTGTGCATCTGCAATCCCCCTGCGAAGGCGGGACTGCTTATCGAACAGGCTGATGACGACTGCTCGAGCAATATCTGTTATCGACGCCATGGCTTCCTCTCCTTAGGCTAACTCTCTCGCATAATTAGGCTAAGAGGCGGCATAAAGAGAGAAAAGAAAGCCCAGGCCGGAATGACTCACGTACCTGGGCTTGCACTAAGATTCAGTGCTAATAGCGTGCAAAGGAAAGAATCATGGTTGAAAGGGCAACTTAACAACCACCAAATCAAGGAGAAAAGAGCGAAGTAACAAGAGCCGATCCCACTGCGGGCGCTTACCAAGAGGGCAATTGCGCTTGACTTTTCAGACAAGCACAACTCTTGGCGAACGTGCGCAACACGCACGCCGTTGGTGAGACCGGTTTGCTAGACGAGTCGGGTCACGTCTACCCAATCTTGCTCAGGTGAAAAGTGTCAAAACCCCTAAACAAGACATCGAGGAGTCGTCAGGTCCTCAACATATCAACGAAGGCGCTGTTATTTTTTCTACGTCTTCGTCATCACGTTCTTTTACAGCAGCTTGATCTCGACGTTGTTGTAGCCGTTTTGCACGAGCAATTGACGGATACGTTCGGGATCCATGGCACCGATGCCAGAGATCGTGACCACTGCCGTGACCGAAGTCACCAGCTCGACGGTGGCCATGTCGATCCAGGGAATGCCCACGATTGTGATCTCTTCACCCTTCTTGACACGCAGGTACGTGTACTTCGAAGGATCGTCAGGCGTGCCACCAGGCAACGTGGGAAACACGTTGACGTGCTGCGCATCGATGTCGGTCAGCGATTTGGCCAGGTTGTAGCCGAGGATGTCCAGAACGGTGACGTTCTTGAAATCCGAAGGAATGATTGCCGAGGGGTAGACGTTGAACGTGTACACGCTACCCGGCTCGAATTGGGTCACAGCCATGAGGTTCCTCGAAGGAGAAGTGTGAATTCTTAGACACACGATAGCGCTTGCGTACAGCGGCGAAACACGAGCCTGTCTCTCTTAACGAGTGCGACAGTATAGTGCCTGGCTACCAGCTGAACGCTCATGCCAAATGTCTGGATGCTCATGAAGATGAAATCCACCAGCTCGCTCAAGGCTTGCTCAGTGCGGCGTCGGTCTGAACCTTCGTACGCACCGAGCGAGTCTAGAACCTCATCGACGTATAATGAGTCGAGGGTCCACTCCGAGCTCTTCCCAGCTTGCTCCAGGAGCTGCGCCAGGACGAAGGGCAACTCTCGGCTCAACGATTGGCTGATGGCTTCGCATGAACCGAGCCTTTTCCAGAGCTTGTCGATACTGCTTTCCAGCGGCAAGATGAGCTGCCCTGGTAATGCTGCGCTGTTTTCGGTACTCATTGTCGACAGGGACTTGTAGCTTTTCCAGAATCAACATCCCGTAGTCGGTGCACGAGCGATGCTGGTAGAACAGCACACCTCGCACGTACAGACTGTGAAGCATCAGCATTTCGTAGATGGCTTTGCCAAACCCATCACGCGCTATTGCGAAGCGCTCCGCGTCAGCTTCAATTGGAGTGTTGACGTGTTCGGACATGATGTCATATCCAGAAATCGCCAAGTTGTGAAGAGCATCTTCCTTGCGGATCAAATGCTCGAAGATTTCACTCAGCACCAACGACGCTTCCACGCCGAGGTGTTCCAGTGAGCCAATGCTCGAGGAGAACTCTTGCATGGGTTCTTTAACGTCCAGGACAATCCTGGAGGGGAGATTGGGCGCGGGGTCTTTGAAGTCCATATCGAACATGTCATCGTCTCCTGGCCCGTAGAACAATAGTTGAAGCATCGAGCAACCTGTGGTATTCGTAGTCGAGCTCGCCTTGTCGAAACAAGTCGTTCTCGCTCATTTGTTTTTGGATTTCTGCACCTAGTGCTGCAGACTGCTCAATCACAGTCGTCACACCTATTACATCGTCGTAGATGTCGTGCATATCTCCACCAACCGGTTCTGCGAACACTTCGCAATCAATGATCCGCTGCGTCAACATCATGTTTGTCAACACGGGATCTTTGATTTCATTGCGAATGGTGCCGATGACTACATCTAAGAGAGCATCGACGTCCGCTTCCGGCATTTCTGGGTTACGCAGACTACGTTTGATGGTAGCGAGTCTTTCGCCTACACCAATTACGAGTAGTTCAGGAATTTTTCCACCAGACACGTCTGTTCTCTCTTAGTAATGCTCGACTTCCATGACGTAGGACATCTGGTTGTCAAGCTCTTTAACATTTGTAACGCGAAACTCGATTTCTCCGAAGAGATTTCTGAGATACCAATTGACAGCCTCGTCCAGCATATCTGCTGCAATCGAGGTAGTTGTCCACACGTCTTCGTGATTGCAAGGAGTTGTGTTCTCGCGCTCAGCTTGATCAAACCAGAACATCATGTCAAGCACGATGGGATTGATTTGGGCAAACTCGTTGACGTAGTTTCTGTCAGTCAGGCGTTGCCAAGGCTCTGCAGGATATTCATACCCGCAGAGCATCCGCACGAGCGCTTCTTCCAATCCTTTCGAATAGAAGAAGAACCTATCGTCCAAAACTTTGAGATCGTTAAATAGATCCCTCAAGGAAATCACGAATCTGCTGATACGTGCGGACCTTCTTAGCGAGTTCTGGATGGTAGTCGTTCGGATTGATGGGTACGAATAAGAGTACTGCATCTTCTCCCGGGTACCGAAAGTAGTAGCGCTTGGTTGAGGTATTCAGGTCAGGCAAGCAAGACGTGAGGTCATCGATGAGGATGTACTCAGCTTCGTGCACGATCTGATCGATTTGGTCGTCAGTGATCGGATACTCTTTGGGTGCTTGAACGCGGTAAGCGCCAAACGGCCCCGAGTACTGACCATACTGCTTCATGCCGTTGGAGAAGTAGTTGTTCAACATCTCCAAGATCACGCGCGACATGTCAACTCCACTGGACGGGAGTTTGCTCTTAAGGAACTCCACAGTCCCGCTGATGTTGACCAGACACGGCAGGTAAAGCGGTTCTTGCTCCATTTAGATCTTTCCTTCAGCCTTCAGGCGCTCCCATTCCGAGACTCGGTAGTCCTTGGTCTTGAGCACCATCAGGTCAGAATTGCGACGCTGCTGCGTCAGGTACATGTGCCAGGGATCCAGATGTACGAAACGTGCGATGTCATCAGCCAGGTACGACAGCACGCCTCGGACTCGCTCTTCGCAGAACGCGCCAAGCACCGGGTCGATGGTGTCTGTCAGAGGCTTGTCAATATCGGAGACGCGTTGGCGGTCAGCGCTCACGATGTAGCGATCGAGCAGCCGGTGAAAGCCATCGACTTTGCCACGCCACTTCACGTGATTGTCGATCACGTTATCCGCGTATTCCTTGACGATCCTCAGACCGACCACCGGAACGATTGGGCGATGATGGAAGTCCGTGGGTTTCCATCCATCTTGGGGCTTGCGGATCAGGAGATTGCCTTCTTGGTACAGATCACCGGTGAGCTGCCCGAGATCGTCCAGCGGTGTCTCGATGGTTTGGAACTGTCCCTGAGTCGACACCTTTTGAGTGAAGCCTCGACCCTTCACATTCAGACTGGTTCCCAGAACCAGAGGTTTGGTCTGCGCGCGAAAGTAGATCCCTTCAGGCGGTTGAACCAGATACTCACGCAGGTCCTCCTCGATATGGGCTGCGTAATCGCTGATTGGAATGCTGATCGCGTTGATGCTTGTGCTGCTCATTTGTTTACTATTCGAGGTTTCTGACAATGATGTCGTACCCATCGTAATGGACTGAAATCATGTCAGGCATCGCATGAACGCCGACGAACGAACGGAACTGATGTCTCAGATCTCGATCGAAACCAATGATTGAATTTCGCACCTCCCTAAGGAGCGGTTCAAACTCTGGGTGACGTCGGTAATGTCCCACAACTGTAAGGAGGAAGGTTTCCTCCAAGGCTACGCAGATTGCGTAGTACTCAAAGTCTCTCATCCACTTCGCTCCGCCTCTGACAGCGTAAGGGTGAAGTAGATGAAAAACCTCGGGTCTATATTGGGCGAAGAAATCTCTCAACCCAAACACAGCCCGCTTAACGACTTTGACAGTCTTCATAGGTGGTCAGTATTTAGGCTCCCAGACCGTCTTTATACAAAGAATAGGCTAGGACGATAAAAATCAGACAGGACACGGCATAGCACCCCCTAGGAGTTTTCGAGGCTCCTAGGGGGCTTATGACTCGTTCTAGAGGGATCGTTGAATCCCAGGAGAATTACAGCACCAGACCAGAGTCCGTAGTGTTGTTGCGATCGCTGTCGGTGACGATCTTGTCAGCCACGCGAGCACGGCCAGCTTGACCGAGTTCGTCGAGCTTGGCGTTCATCTCCTTGACGATGGAGCCGAACAGCCCGGTGGACACCGTGAAGTGCAGCGGCACGAGTTCCTTGATGCGATCGCTCGAAGCAGCGTCCGGCAGGAAACCCACGCACTGATATTCAGGCGTGAACGGCAGACTGGTGTCGCCACCCACGGCAGCCAGGCTGGCCACCGTCACGACGTTCTCAGCCTTCTCTTGCGGCGCTTCGCCGAGCCACAGCTTCAGCGAAGCCAGAGCCGGGCTGATGTGCTGAGCGACACGCTCGTAACGCAGGAAGTTGTACAGGTCCTTGCTGTCCAGCTCCTGGTTCTGACGCGAGAACAGCACGCACAGCGTGTTGATGATCTCGAGGACTTCCGTGTCCACGGCATGACGTGGCGTGGTCTTGGAGTTCTGGTGATAAGACATCACCACCGGTGCCTTGCGCAGGCCAGCGATCGACTCGTACGACTTGATCGTCTTCATCGTGTTGTCGATGTCCACACGAGTGGAGGTATCGCCCACAGCGAACACGATCACAGGCACGCCGCGGTCGAGCAGCTCGGACACCAGCGACGGGCCAATCACAGAACCCGAGCCACCGGCGGCCGAGTGGACGACGATGTTCAGATCTTGCGGCTGGAAACGCTGCAGGATGTCGCGCGTGCGAGCAGCGATCTCTTCGTGGTTCTCACGACGGATCTTGCCCGAGCCATCCAGGCCGTCGATCAGGTAGATCGAGTCTTCCGGGATGTCCTTGGACAGGTTGGAGCGCGAGGTGTCGATGTAGCCGATGCTCAGCTTGGCCACGCCTTCTTCGTCGACCTTGCGGAAGGCTTCCATCTGACGGGCGATGTTCGTACCGGCTCCGCCCGAAGCGAACACTGCGATACGGCCCTTGGGTTTTTCGATGACCATGTTGATCCTTGTATGAACTATTGACGGGAACAAAAGAGCGAAGAAGGGCGCTGTGGCCTTTCTTTATGAGACACGCTAGTCCAACATAGCGCTGACTTGATGATCCTCAAGACGAGGGTACACATCAGTAATATGTTGCTGAAATTTATTCAATTGGAAATGCCATGAGTAACGCTATTCAAAAGGCGCTCGACGAGATCAGGTGGAGTGTTCCCGAAGAGATCCTCGATGCGGTATTCATTCAGCGCGACTTGAAGTGGAGGCCCAACCCTCTGCCGGTCGAGCATCACATCGAAAACGAAATCATTCGTCCTCGAGTCTTGGTGGACTTGAACCTGGTCAGTGGTACAGAAGTTCTGGTTCCTCTGAACGAAGCGCTGGTGACTCGAATCAACCAGTACTCCAGCGTCTACGAGATCCCCAAGCGTCTGACGGGTGGGCGCAAGATCATGAGCGTGGGTAACATCACGTTTGCTGATCCGACGTCTGTGAGCAACTACGGCACAACTTCTGGCTGTCAGAGCACGCAGATGCTTTTGACAGCTCAGCAGCTCATCGACTCTGCTGGCACGATCCCTGTGACCTCCACAGCGCACGTCCAGCTCATCGGTGAGAACACAGTCATGGTTCGTGACACAGCACTGCTGCCTGCCAACGTCTACATGCGCTGCACTGTGGCCAACGAAGAGAACATGAACAACTTGCAGCTGCGTTACTACCTGCATTTTGCTCAAGCTTGTTTGCTCGCCACCAGGGCCTACATCTACAACAGGATGGTGATCCGCATCGACATCGGTGAACTGCACGGCGGTCAGGTGATTGGTCGCTTCAAGGACATCGTGGACAGCTACGCTGACGCCAACGAACTCTACCGCGACTACATCCGAACCAAGATGCAGAAGGTCGGGCTCATGAACGACACGGAGTCCTACGGTCGCTTCATCACGACGCTGTTTGCTCGTCGAGGGTAAGACACGCATAGCTCGGGAGACTTCGGTTTCCCGGGCTTTATGCCGTGCTCCTTCATAGACTGGTGCGAGCACTGTAAAAAAGAAAGTGACGATGCGGCATAAGGAACACCAGGAATTACCCCGGTGTTCCTCGATTTAACGTTGATGCCTGCGGAAAATTGCAGTGCCTCTCAAAGAGAACGAGAGCTCGACAATGAGTTCACGCTGAGACTCCATGTCCGTACGCTGACCCTTAGCGATCAGGACATCCCCTTCAAAGCGTTTGAAACAACCCATTGACAAGCCAAGCAGTCCGCACCGGCGCTGAAAGTCTTCGATGACGTCTTTGCCGATTACTGAGAACTCTTGAGGACTGACTTCCTTGTACCCTGTCAAGGACCGGTACTTGGAATCCTCTACGAGCTCGTAGGCAAACACTCGCAGTCCTTTGGTGAACTGAGTGTTGTGAGCAATGCGCGCTTCTTGCTTGGCGTTCTTGGCATGCGTCTTGTTGAACAAGATACGAGAGCCAGTGAAGGTCACCAAGCTTTCCTTGTCTGTCAGTGACATTTGGATCACTGGCAAGAATTCTGCCATTGCACTGTCCGCAGCTTCGTCAAGCGGTACCGGATCTTCGATGGGCGTGTACGAAAGGCTAGAGTAAGCCAGGCCAGCCGGGTCCGGTATCGAGGGGAATGAATCAGCCTTGAAGATCACTCCAGGCTGTGTTGTTCTTGTGTCATCGTCCGGGCGAGCCATTCGATTTCCCCAATTGAAGAGTCAAGAATCACTCCTGACTCGCTGCTCACATCTTGAGCGTCAACAGCATCGAGCGACGCAAGCGCTTGCTCAAGAAGTCGATGCAAATGACATCAGTCGAAGCACTTCCGCTGGCAACCACAGGCGTGCCGTACGCCACGAGTTCACAGTCGAAAGCTTTCTCCAAACCGCGCTTGTGCTCACTCAAGCGTCGCAAGATCACCTCACGTGTGCAGCTGTAAGGTTGGGTGATCTTGAAGATGAATGAACCCGGGATCAGGTTCATGATGGTCTCGAGCTCATTGGCTGGCTCAAAGCCCACAGGTGTGTCCTCTGGGATTCGAGCGTTGAGCGAAGCTGTCACGCTGAACTCCCCGGAGGGTGTCAGGTCACTGAGGTCGTCAGTGCGGGACAGCATGCTCAGAAACAGCATCATGACAAAGTGATAGACGCTGGCTTGCGCCTCGTCCATCGCCGAGCCCTGCACTGAATTGGCCACCAGCGCGGAGATGGTGTCCTCTCGCTTGCTCATTCTAGTTTTCTCCTAAGTTTCGTTTCTCCACCGAACATCAATGTAAATGTTGATGCCCAGATTATTGACGTCAAAGACTCTGAGCGTCAGGCTAGGCCGGGTGATGAAGTCCGTGTCCAGGAGATCCACAGCTAAGCCTAGCTGCGCGATGTCTTGGAGGTACGAGATCAATTTCTCCACCACGGTGCCGAGCACCAGAGTCTCGCCTACGTAGGCAAGGTGCATGTACTGTTTGACTCTGTCCCAATCAGCTTGGAGCAGGCTTGCCGCAGTACCAGCATCACAACAGAACTGATCGGCTATTCGTTCGGTGTTGAGGTATTCTTCCCAAATGGCGTCATTGCCAATGTTGGAGCAGATTCTCACACCAGGCTCTTGCTCAAGAGCAGACACGGTCATGAACTGTTCGAGATGCTCCAGCCCTTCGAGCTGTGCGTCAAAACTCACCAGGTACACAGCTTGGGTTTGATGTCCCAGATCGAACATGAATGTTCGAGATCTTTCCAGCATCTTCACTTTTTGTGGTGCTAACTCCCTGGATGCAAGCGCGGTGATGTACCGACTCGTCTGGGGAATCATGGCCAAGCTACGGACTTGAATGCAGTTTTGGGGATACACCCACTCCCTCAGGAGGTGGTTGAATGCGTTGGAAGAAGTCAAAGCGAATCCTCACGTAATGGCTCTGGCTGTTTTGGTGTCCGATATCAAGGATCACCCCAGGCTCATTGTCCAGAGAGAGCGCGTATTGACGCAGCAGCGTCGCCTCGCGCACCCGGGAAACGTACAGGCGCAGATTCTGCGCGAACGTCTTAGCTGAGATTCCGCCGTAGATGACGAAACCTTCAAGCGGATCTTGTTCCTGAGCAATCCAATGGTCCAGATTGCTCAGCACCTCATCGAACCCACCATCATGGTCGATGGGAGAACGGAAGAGGCGTTTACGATCAGGCTCCACCGGCTGAATGCTGATGAAGCCTCGTTGACCTTCTGTTTCAGGCACAGCAGGCACGTGCAGCATTTCGCTGACATGGTAGCTGCCCCTGTCGTCAGGGTGGTGACGATCGATCGTGTAGAAGTACTTGACTTTGGCATCCGTCTGAAGCCACTGCATGAATTCAGACGTGTGCTCGACAAGCTCCATCATCACGCTCGGGTAGAGCTTTCGAATGTGGCGTCGAATGAACCCCATCTCTGGGCGACCGAAGTGGAACTCGTTCGTTGAGATCAGGTAGGCGTTCCTCGGCTTTTTAATACTACGGGTCATGACAAATCCTTGAGCTGGGGGTAAGCACCGATCAGCGTCTCCCAACGCTGTCGATGTTTTTTGTATTGATAGCGCTTATACGTGGGCGCAGTACTCATACAAAAAGCCCCATTGTCACGGGATTTACATGCACAAGATCAAGCGTTTGTGTCTTATTTGCATCTTCGAGTCTGGTCCATTGGTATGTTAACCAAGACACTACCAGATCCCTGCCCAGGAGCATTCCCTCTATGAACAAGCTACTGAACTTTGCTCTGGAGTCGGCCGCTGCTCAAGCCGCTGATCCGAGTCAAGAAAAAGAAAAGACAATGGTCCTGGATGGTCCGTTGTCGATCCTGTTTGCTCGTGCCTTGCACGAAGCACTCCCCAAGGAAGATCCCGCCACGGGTACCGTCGCTACGGAAAGCGCAGCGCTGGACACCGTGCGATGGCTCGCCGAAGAGCGCGCTGACATGCGTCGTCGTGAAGACGATGACAAGAAGAAAAAGAAGAAGCTCGACAAGTCCGTGATCACGGGTGTGCGTGCTGCTCCCATGGTCAAGGTCGACGCGACTCCGGTCTTCCGTCAACTGCTGCACAGCAACGTCGGCATGCTGACTCCGATCGACTTCCACTTCGTGCGTGGCACTATGGTTCCGGGTTACGGCCTGCCCAACTACGCTGGTTACGGCAACCAGTTCTTCGGCTACCACCCGCCTTCGAACATTGGCAAGGAAGTTCCCACACACCACCACGTGGACGTTCCCTCCAAGCCCGCTGAGCCTTCGAACCCCGTGCCTATGGTTCCGGCACCTGCACCTCCTCCGGCCACGCCTGTGGACAACAGCGGTGAAGTGCCTGACATTCAGCTCTCCCCTGTTCCTGGTGGTGGAACAGATCTGGAGAACGTCGCAGTGCCTGATCAGGCTTACGACTTCGCTGACTTCGCAGGTGGAGATGTGTCGATGGAGTCGATCTCTCAGAACTTCTGCATCGAAGGCATCTCCATCATCGTGCATGTCAAGCCTCGTGCTTGAGTCCATGTAGGTGATATGTGATTGAGAAAGGTTGGGAAGTGATCTTCCTGACCTTCTCTTCTTTATGCCGGCTGGTTACTGGGGAGGGGGTATGTTCTCGTATCTGTGAAAAAAATACTGTCACTATTCTTATATTTATGTAAAAACCCCCGGTAGGGAAAGTGTTGGCCACTCCGTGTCCAATGTCTGGGAGGTTATGTTTATTTATTAAATAAGTATACTAGTATACTAAGAGAAACGAGACTACTCCTACAAGGCACTAAGAGAGTTCTCAGAGCACTGAACACACCAGAGTAAAGACAACATCCTCAAGACAGCATACAGCAGTGAAGTCTTGTAGGAGTAGTAGACCCTTGAGAAAACCCTGCCGCGCCTCGAGGGGGGGGGGGGTGAAGTCTTGAGCTCGTAAAACTTTTCTTTTAACCCTGTCGGACTCTGAGGGGGTCGGGCGTGGGTAGGCTTCTTTCTTTATGCCGTAATTTTGTGTTTGGCTGTAGCTTTGCTTTCTTTAGCAGAGTTCTTACGGTCTTTAAAAGACAACGACTAGAAGTGAGAACCCCATGGGCTATGACATGGACTTTGCTGTCGCCGATACGGCTGACTGGAATGAAGGCGAATGGGAAGGTGACTGGGAGAATGTGGAAGACAGGCCGTCTTGCATGGTCCCTGGTCTGGAAAGCCTGCGCGAGTTTGGCTTTGCGATGGAGTCCTTCAACACGGCTCCTGGTGCGTCTCTTCTCAAAGGGATCTTTGAAGGGGAGTGCCCGAAGCTGGCAGCTGACAAGGCTTTGGCCAAGCGCATCCACAACTACCTGGTGTCGTTCATCAATCGCAACGAGCAATACTCGGAGTTCTTTGGTGGACACTTGACTGGTGTGCATCTGATTCGCTTTTTAGAGTCGGACAAGAATCGCTGGTTTGACGACATTTTGGAAGCAGACGAGGAGAGCTTGCGTGAGAAGATTCACGCGCTGCCTTTTTTGCAAGGTGAAGAAGGGGTCTTCCACGTCGCTGGAGATCCGATGAATCAGAGCTGCGCTTGGTTGCTCCACAAATTTTACTCGAATGGGAAAATGAGTGTGAGAGAGCGCCACGACGCAATGATGGATGTCTTGGTGATCTTGCAGATCAAGTTCTTCACGTCGCGCCTGAGCCGGTACTTCTACTATCCTGCTGATCGCGGGATTGCTGAGGAGACTTACGCTCAGCTGAGCAACAAGTTCTTGATCAAGTCCCAAGGCTCTTGGATTGGCGTGCTGCGCTACCGTGCTGAAGACGTGCTGCGCAATACCAGCTCGCACTTCAATGCGATTGCCAAGATGGATGACGACTTGGCTGTGCGTGACATGGTCAACGACATTCAGGGTCGCATTCGCGGGATGCTCAAGAACATCTACGCGGTGCACTTGCGCGTCAAGGAGTCGGGTGTGAAGATCACCACGACTTCTTCTGTCGTGAGCTACGACGGGGTGGAAGTACTTCGTGACAAGACCAAGGGTCTGACGAACTACTCTCGCTACCTGAAGTCGATCGTGGGGGATGCAAACTCCCTGATCCGCGGAGAGCTTTTGAAGGTGGTGGAAAACATCATGACTTCTGCTCCTCCGAAGCACGTGGAGACCACGCTTCGCTTCATCTCGCAAAACTACTTGAAGTCCCGAGCTGGGGAAATCGAGAAGATGCTTGATGCGGTGATGGTGCACAGCTTCACGTACTTGCTGGCCAACGATACGCTGACCAAGTCCAATCCTGACTTGCCTGCTTTGCTGCTTCGTTTGCGGGGCGTGTACACGTCTTCTCGCTCCACCGATCCTGACTTGATGGAACTGCGTGAGCTGACGGAGAGCATCGTCAAGCGCGCGATTCAGACCAAGACGCCGTCTGTGATTGCGAGTGTGAGAACTGCCGTACTGCTGTACCTGGTGGCTCGCGCTTACACGATGCGTCACTACACAAGCGTAGGAGCGTAAAATCTCTTGAGCTAGGGAGACAATACCTACATGGCAATCATCAAAGCGCTCAGACGTTGGTGCTCGGCGATAAGGGAAGCCATGCATGGTGAAGTCACCCTGGTGGATCTCACGCAGCCGCGCACGCAGTTGGAGTCACTCGTAGGGTCTTGGGAGAATGGCTACAACTTGACGTTTTACTGCAAAGAGTCAGTGCACTTGCTCAAAAACAGTCGCTGGTGGATTGCAGATTCAAAGGTCAAGTCGTACACTGTTTTCGTGGTCATCACGGGAGGTCAAGTACCTCCCGCTCTTGAAGCTGCTTGTCAGGTTGAGAGAACCTTTCCACCGCTACTGGCGTCGTGGGAGTCTAGCTCCAACCAAAAGCAAGCAGCCATTGAGGCGTACCTCGACATGGTCCTGGAAGACTTACGTCTTGCTGAAGAAAGCAAGCATGGTATAGAACCGCACTGAGCAGGTGGCTAGGGAAACCTGGCTCCTGGCTCAGTGGGTTTTATCCATCTATGTCGAGTCACGTCTAAACGATAAAGGATTTTTTCATGATACGCTTTGCCAGTGACTGGCAGCTCTATCCGTCAGCGATAGTGGATTACCAGACATCAAACAAAACGTTCTTGCGATTGTCGAGCGTCTACCGCTCCATGGGTGTCAGGAACCATGCGTTTCTTTTGGCGTTGCACGACAGTTCGCTCCAAGGCGTGGATCCGCATTCTCCGCTTCTGACGGCAGAGCAAGAATTGCGAATCGCTTTCGAATGTAAAGTCAATCCGTGGTACTTCTTCCGTGAGGTGATCAAGGCGCCTGCCAGCAGCGGTACGGAGAACACGGTCTTTGAAGCCTCCCGCGGCAACATCTGCGCGTACTGGCTTTTCTTTTGCCACATCACCTTCATTCTGATTCAACCTCGTCAGACGGGTAAGTCTTTCGGTATTGACACGTTGATGGCGTTGCTGCTGAACGTCATCTGCACCAACACCAAAATCAACTTGCTCACGAAGGACGACAAGCTGCGGCGTGAGAACATCATTCGCTTAAAAGCGATCATGGACACGCTGCCGCATTACTTGCTCCAACGAGGCAAGGATCCAGGAGACGCCAACAACAGTGAAGAGGTCACTGTCGGTACTCTGGGCAACACGTACTCCACGCACGTGCCGCGTTCGTCTGAGAAGGATGCTGACAAGGTGGGTCGCGGTATGACTACTGCCGTCATGCACATCGACGAAGCGCCGTTCCAATCCCACATCAAGACTGCGCTGGACGCAGCGCTGGGCGCGATGGGTGCGGCTATCGACAAGGCCAAGGCCGCCGGTGCTCCGTGGGGTACGATCTTCACAACGACGGCTGGTAAGAAGGATGACCGGGACGGATCTCACGTCTACGACATGCTTGTCAAATCGGCCATTTGGGATGAGAAGTTCTTCGATGCGAAAGATGAAGCCGATCTGGTTAACCTTATTAAGCACAATAGTCGCGGTGGCGTCGTTCGTGTTGCTGCTGTTTTTAACCATCGACAGCTAGGCAAGACGGATGAGTGGATGCGTGAGGTTCTGGGTCGTATCAACCCCAGCCCTGATGCAGCCAACCGAGACTTCTTCAACATGTGGACTTCGGGTAGTCAGTCCAGCCCGCTCAAGCAGAGCACGCTGACGACGATTGCCGGTTCTCGTTTGGAAGTCCAGTACACGGAAATCTCCCAAGTCCGTGGCTACGTGACGCGTTGGTACATCCCTGCTGATGAGATTGACCTGCGCATGACTCAAGGTCACTACATCTTGAGTGTGGACTCCTCTGACGCCATTGGCGAGGATGCGATCTCGTTCCTGATCACGGATGTGAAGACGATGGAAGTCGTCGCTGCAGCTACGATCAACGAAACGAGCATCTTCACGTTCTCTGAATGGCTGGCTCAGTGGTTCATCCGTTTCCGCAATGTCACCGGGATCATCGAGCGTCGCTCGACTGGTAGTTCCATCATCGATCATTTGCTGATCCGCATGCTGGAGTACGGTATCGATCCATTCAAGCGCTTGTACAACACCGTCATTCAAAACCACACGAGTGACAAGCAAGCGTACGAAGAAGTGATGCGTAGCTCGCACCGAATCAGTCAAGACTTGATTGAAAAGTACAAGAAGTGCTTTGGTTTCGCTACCTCTGGTGGCGGTGTGACTTCTCGCACGAACCTGTATTCGACGGTGCTGCAGTTCATCGCCATGAAGGCTGGACACAACTGCCGAGACGGTATCCTGATTGATCAGATCTTGAGTCTGATCGTGACAAGCACGGGCCGAGTCGACCATCCCAAGAATGGGCATGATGACATGGTCATTGCTTGGCTGTTGTCGGGCTGGCTGCTCACGCAAGGTGTGAACTTGGCTTACTACGGAATGAACAGCCGAGACGTGCTCTCGCTTGTCGAAGTGCCTGACCACATCGATCCTCAGCAAGAGTACTTCGTGCAAGAGCAAAACGCTTTGCGTCAGCGTATCGATGACCTGACCGCTCGTCTGAACAACGAGTCTGATGATTTCAAGTTCATGAACCTGGAAGCTCAGATCCGTGCTCTCATGACGAAGGTCGTGCACCGAGAAAACGAAGTGGTGAGCTTTGACGAGTTGGTACGTCAAGCACGAGAGCGCCGTAAGAAGCGCAATGCACTCAATCAAAACCGAGGACCTTCTGGTGGTGGCAACTACTACGGTTACGCCAACAGTTCTGTCTCTCGCACTGGATTGTCTGACCGTGCAGGTATGTACTTCGATCGCCCGATCTAACTAAGCATAAAGCGGCATAAGCAGCAGGAGCCCCATGGGGCTCCTGCTTTATGCTGTCAGCACTCTTTATTCCACTTGAGGTGGTTTCGAATGCAGACGTACCACATCCCAGCATTCATCGGGATGAAACCCCAGTTCTGAGTGATCACAATCCATGCCAACCAAAGTGCTTGGTTGAAGATTCCGATCAGCCAAGCCTTCGGATGCTTGTTGCCTGCGAAGAACATCATCCAGAGCGTGATGAAAGACAGCACGAAAGGGACGACACCTTCGAAGACAACGCCGACATCATGCCAACTCATGACTTACTCAGGGACCAGGATTGATCTGCCAGATCGGCACACCAGCCACAGCCAGCTGCAGGTCGTTGTCAGCAGTCCGGCGGAAGAACTCAATGAAGAGCGTTCCGTTGAAGTCCAGACCATTGATGACCTGTGCTGTCACGTTCCACTGATCCAGCGTGAACTCCAGGTTCTGAGTTCCGAAGCGGATACGGTAGTGAGTCGGAACCAGAGGCTCGCTCTCACGCGACGTATCGATCAGCGGCTTGGTGTCGTAGTACAACCTCTGCAGCCATTCAGCTTGATCGGTCAGACCCATGCTGATGTTCAGGCGGTAGAAGTTGAAGTTCACGAACTCCAAGTCGACGTGGTTGTTTACACCGAACGGCGGGTTCTGATTCGGATCGAAACCGACAGTCCAGTTCGTCACGCGCTCAGTGCCTTGGGCACGCAGTGCGATGTCGATGGTCTGAACGTGACGGTAGTCCTTGTACGCAGGGTTGACGTCCTTCAGGTTGATCGAAACGATCAGTTGCTGATTGATACCGTATTGCGTCGGCTTGAAGGCCGGGGAGTTCGTTCCGAACTGCACGTAGCCAGTCACATCGTTGACGACGTTGCGATCGGCGTTGTACAGGAACCAGCGCAGGGTGTAGCCGTTGACCGGGTCCATCCACACCGGATAGCCGAACAGCTTGACGCTGTAAGAGCCGTCGCGCTGTGTCGTCTTGACACGGAAGTCGGTCGTGACGAAGTCTTGCTGCGTGTTGTTCTGGCCGCCGTAGTAGATCTCTCCAGGAGAGAGCTGGTACTTGAGCGTGACCACAGCTTCTTGTCCGACGACAGAGGCCAGGTAGTTGCTCATGCCGAACAGCGAGAACTTGCTGTTGTCGACAGGCATGCGCAGCTTGGTGCCGTCCGAGTAATTCACCACACCGATCAGGTTCAAGCCTTGCAGCAGAACGTTCATCGGCAGGTTGATCAGGCGCGGATCCGACGCCGACAAGAACGGGCACTCCAACGAGATGCCGGTCACGTACTTGGTCGACAGGTTGGCACTGCGAATGAAGCCAGTGTTTTCGATCAACAGCTGCTGCTTGTTGACGACGATGCCTTGGTCCGAGTAAGCCACGCAGGTGACCAGCTCGCTGTCAGGAATCTCCTGCATCGTCTTGCACACAGGCACCGACCACACAGCCTTGTTCTGACCTGCAGGCATCTCAGCGAGTTCCAGCGGAATCCGGTTGCCCAGAATGTTGCCCGCCGAGTCGTAGAGCATGCTGATGATGTTACCTTGGTCCGTCAGATCCGAACCACGGAAGATCCGCACGTACGAGACCATCGAGCCACGGTAGAACAGCCGCGCATCCACAGCCAGAGCATGCGGGACTTGCGACGTGTCCAGATAGGCACGGTACGTGTCAGCACGTGTACCCGGACCAGGACCCAGCAGGCGATCCTCGTCACTGATCGTGTTGCCGTTGTCCAGCGTCTGGAGTTCTTCCAGCTGTGCGATCAGCGTGGCTTGGTCCACGTAAGTGCACTTGAACCACGTCAGCTTGTTGAGCGTCATGTCAGCGACCAGGTCGCCCACATTCGGAACGTAGCGGTTCTCCCCCGGACCACCCGTGTAGATCTCTTCGATCTTGAAAGTCTGGAAGCGAGCGTTGGGGTTTTGGATAGGCGTCTGGCCGTCCGTACCCACAACACCCGAGGAATTTCCATCGGTTGCCATTAAAAGCTCCATGAATCGCCCTAGGAAGAATGACTCCTCCTAGGGCTTACGATTGATCAGAATTGTTCGACCTGGATTGCAGAGGACAAGTCGATCCGACCAGAGCCATACAGCTTGTTGACTCGGGACAGGAACTTGTACTGGTAGATCCCCAGGCTGATGTAAGTGTTCAGATTGTGAGGATGAACAATCACAAACCTCGGATCAATCCGACGGGCGTCCGTGACCGGATCCCATTCGAGCAGGTACGCGTACTCTTCGCAGACTTCTCGCACGTAGTCGTCCGAGTAATGCTCAACGAACTTCTCCTCCCACAAGGCACCGTTTTTCAGATCGTAGATGATCTTGCAGAAGAACGGGCTGACCACCGGATAGAGTTGAGGGATCGCGCTTGGGTTCTCAGGTTCCTTCTCAGGAATCTTGAGCGTGAGGTAGTCCGAGATCTCTTCGTCGACCAAACGAGAACGTTCTCGCAAGGTATACGTCGGATCTTGGGTGCTACCCTTGACCAAGTAGCTGTTCATCGGAACAACGATGTCTCGAATCGAGTAAGGAGAACCGTTCTTCGCATCAGAGACGCGAATTGCAAAATCCTCTTCACCGAACTCAAGTTCGTCGTAACGGTACAAAGCTCCGTCGACCACAATCCGGTTGACCTTGTCTTCACGGATGTCGTAACGGTTGTTGAAGCTCAGCACGCCGTATTGAACAAAGCCCACATCTCCTGGGTAGGTGACTTGCAGATCAGCATCAGCAAAACCGCTGTGACGAATCACAATTTCTTGAGTCTTGTTGAGCGGATCATCCAAGTATTCCTTGTTGATGATCGTGACCCGAGGGAAGTCCACAATGTAGTCCACATTGGGAACCAATGACTTCTTGTTCAAGAAGACATCCATCTCACCCAGTGGGAAACCCATCACTCGGTTTGCACCGATGTCAGAGCGATACTCCCGCAGCGAGAAGGTCAAGATCCCGTCAAGCACCAAGGCGTTGATCGAGTACAGCAGGTGGTTCTTGTTGTTGCGAACCAGGGTGTAGCGTTGAGCTTGATTGTTCACCCAGCTCAGAGTTCCATTGACAATCGCGTACTCCGAAGAGTCCGTGACGTCAACCCAGTTGTTGTCGATCGAACCTCCCGAGCGACCACACGTGTACATGCGGTAGTTGAAGTTCGGATCAATGGGTTGTGTGCGCTGATCCCAGACTGCAAGCAGATCTTCGCTGGCAAAGCCAAAGATCATCTCCACCAGTCGTGTCGCCGGATTCAAAGCCACGTACTGAGCGCCACCCGTATGGTGATGCCATTCGAGCAAGAGGCCATTGGCGTCGTACTCGTAGGCAGTGGAGCGAAGCTGCAGACCTGCAGGCACGTCCACGAAACGCTGACCCGAGGTGATTTTGGTCTTGAAAGGCGTGTCGCCCAAGATCTTGCTCACCGCGTTGTAGCCATAGCCGTCTTGTACGTCTTGCAGCGTGATGTCGCCCATTTCAGGAGCGCGCATCATCTTCGTGTAGCCGGAATTCTCCAGCGCCGAAGCATTCCACACACTCACAGTGGAATCGATGCCAAGCATTGCCGCCATGATGTCGGCGTCAGACATCTTGTACAGATCTTTGATCCGGTTGTGCTCGTCGACCAGAGGGCGGTTGTAGCCGCCGTGTCGAATATGCATGACCAGCTTCAGATCTTCGACGTTGCCCAGTGCGGGAAGCTGCTGCGGGTACGAAGCCAAGAAACTCACCGGGACCGAGTAGTCCTTGTGAGTCACCATGCGAACAGCGGTTTCGTTGTTCTTGTGGTAGTACACGCCTTTGAAGCGCGTAGGCATGTTGGCCCGAGGCTTGATCAAGAAGATGTCGATGTCGTCTTGATAGTCGATCAGATCACTGGTGCCTTGGTAGTGCAGCAAGTACTTCGATACTCCGGCATCCAGCTCACTGGGGAAGGAATGAAGTTCGTTGATGTTCCAAGTCACCACGGATTTGATCGAGCCGTCATAAACGAATTCGATGTAATCCCCTGGCTTGGCAGTGATCATGTCGATGGTGTCGACGTGCCAGCCATTGACAAAGCAGTAAACCATGCCCGTGGGCTTGTCCTTCCAAGTCGCCAGAGCACTTTGCATGCTCAGCACGTCTTGAGGAACGACTGCTTGTTTGCCTTCGACGTGTACGACGTCGTTAGCTCCGTCAGCACGGTAGCTCTGGAAGTAAGCGTTGCTGTACAGACGGATGAAGAGCTCGTCATCGTTGAGGTTCACCGGAATACGAGCGTACTCCGGAATCTTCACAGCGATGATCAGGTTCTTTTCCTGAGTGACTAGATACCAGACATAAGCGCGAGGCAGTTGCAGACCCGACACCACGTAGATGTCTGCAATCAGGCTTTCGGCGTTACACACATCCGAAACCTTGAGCCATTGACCTTGCTTGGCCAGCAGACCAAGCAGCATCGGATGGATCTGACCGATCTGGTAGACGTGGAACCGAGAAGTCAGGTCAGGCAGCTTGTGCGTGCGCCAACCCACTCTCACCGAATTCCACGTCCCACCATCTTCAGTCACACGCGCAGGACGAAGAATCGTCTGCTTGTCTTGGCCTGGTGTGCACCACACGTTGCGATACGCGTGCTGCTGCAAGAAGTCACCCATTGCGCTAGTGGCGTTACTCATCAGAAAGTCCTGTTAGCGTTATGGGTTGTCGAAGAATCAAACCTCGACGTAGTTCACCAGTTGGCGAACGAATTGGTCTTTGGACTTCTTGAAGCGGCCGCGTTGATCCAGCATGGTAGCCAGACGAGTCTTGCGGTAGCCTGCTTCGTTGTAAGCCTGGTAGACCAGTGTGATCCAGGTGGGCGGATGTTCCAGAGCAACCGCCATCAGTTCAGCACGGTTGGAACCCCACCAGTAACTCGACACCACGCCGAGCAGTGTGGCGGGGACGACGTTGCGCATGCGAACGGAAGTGGAGACGTCTTGGCATGCCTGGCAGAACGCATCGATGTCGTCGATGGATTCGAACTGCTCCACCAGACGAGCCACGTCTTGTGCGTTGACGTTGATGGCCTTGGACACGATCGTCGTGACGGTGTCTTGGTCCATCTTGTCCAGATGCTTCTTGTTCCAGAACTGGTAGACGAACCAGATACCGGCCAGGATGTGGACAGCGTACTGATCTTGCGCGGGCAGTGCGGCACGGTTGCCGAGCTCTTCGCTGATCATGCTGGCAAACACAGCCAGAGGAACACTGGCGACCACGCGAAGACGTTCCGGGTTCGACGTGACCCAGGCTTCTTGCAAGATGCCGCGAATGCGCATCGTGTTGAAGTCGTACTGGTTCTGGATCACGAAGTGCTCTTGCACCGGCTCGTAGCGCCCGAAGGGACGCACGTCTGCTGCGACGTAAGTCTCGCCACCTTCTTTGAATACCATCGGATGCGAGAAGTCAGGAATGCTCAGATCGTTGGCCGGGCTACGCTCGACCAGGATCAGATTGGAGTCCTGGTAGGTCTTGATCTGACCTTTGATCAGCGCCGCTTCAAGAGCTTCTTTGGTTTTGTTGATCACGAATCCAGCGTTCGCACTGGTTTCGTAAGCAGACTGTTTGATGGTCATGACAAGACATCCTCTTGGAATTGGAGACGGAATTTCAAGGTTTACCGCCTGAAGCCCGCTTCATTTATTATGAACGCAAGCTTTTGCGAAGCATTCCTTGCTAAGAGCTCGCGGTAAAGCTAAGCTATGCAAAATCAATACGGGTCGCTTTGGCACTTTGACGAAGAAGCGCCATTGATTCGTATGACTGGAATCTACGCCTTTTGCGAGGCGTGAATAAAGAGTCACACGCGAACAGCGGACCTCACATAACAATCGCTGCGGAGAAGAATTGATTCGATTACTGAGCTCAATCTTATCAATCTCCCTTCGAGAACTTCTGTAGTTCCCGGCTTTGCATGTGCAACAGTAGAGGTACAGTCAACCATCTGCGTTTACTGGACCTTGTACAGTTTTATAGTTGGCTAGTTGTCTTGATCAACGAGTGAGGACAGTTAAGACTTGCAAGTGTCATTTGTTGATTTCGCTTCCAGCCTCTTAAAGAGAGCGTGCCTCAGCTAGTGAGGTGAGTGAAAACATTTCATCGGATCAAAAGACCATGAACACTGTTCTGAATGCAGCGCCCATGCCGATCCTCTTGGGCATCAACGACCAGAGCCGCCGTGCCCTGATCGCTGAGCGTGAGGTTCTGCCGACGCATCTTCCGAAAATCTACATCTATGCCCAGAAGGGCCCGACCACACCTCAACTCGTGGTCGGTTCCAGCCGGTCGCTCGTCTATGGCGCGGATTCGTTCGATGTTCAGCGCAAGTGGTACAACCACGCAACGGAGCTGAGCCAAGTCATCAATGCCCAAGGCAATGCTGGCATGTACGAGCGCATCAAGCCGAGCGACGCTGGCCCGGACGCTTCCATCCGTCTGTACGCGGACGTGCTGGAAACGACCGTTCCGGTCTACGAGCGCAACGGTGACGGCTCCATCAAGCTCGACGCCGACGGCATGCCCGTGGAAACCGGCGACACCATCCCCGGCATCAAGGCCAAGTGGGTGGCGGGTCCGATCCCGGTCGATGGCGCCATCGGCACCGCGACCCAGACTCCCGGCGACCAAGTCGACGAGGCTCTGGGCACGCAGTCCGTGCGCTACCCGATCATGGACCTGAAGGCTCCGGACTTCGGTTCGTACCACAACAACACCGGTCTGCGCATCTGGGCACCGACCGCTGCTGGTACTCAGCCGATCGACACCAGCATCCTGCTCAAGGAGAAGTTCTACCCGTTCCGTATGGCGGTGGTTCATCGTGAAGATGACACGTCGTCGCCGGAAGTGGTCGAGACCATCTTCGCCGAGCAGTTCATCAACTTCTCGCTCAAGCCTGGCGCTGTCAACCGTGCGAAGTCCACCCGGATGTATCTGGGTGACATCTACTCGGACAACTACCAAGAGTTCAACACTCCTGGCATGCCCGACCAGTACGGTCCGTTCGGTCAAGTCTACATCTACGAAGCCAGCGTGAAGACGCTGACCCAGAAGGTGTACGACCTGGAGAAGCAGTACATCGATCAGTTCTCTGACCTGGTCGACTCTGCGGATCCGGACGAGATCTGGCGCGTGAACCTGCTGGGTGCTGTCCATAGCTCCGGCGCTCCGTACCACTCGATGATCGTGCAGACCGCCGGTGACGGCGCTGTGCGTCTGAGCGAAGTCTCGACCGTCTACGCCAGTGGCGGTTCGGACGGCACGATGAACAACGCAGCCTTCGCCGCTTCGGTGGCTACCGCTGTGTCGGAGTACGCCAACCCCAACAGCCAGCTGCTGGACACGGCCAAGTACCCCGAATCGATCATCTACGACTCGGGCTTCCCGCTCGCGACGAAGTACGCCCTGTGCTCCATCCTGGCGCGCAAGGACACCTTCGTGGTCCTGTCCACCCATGACGTCGACGGCACGGTCCTGACCGCTGCTGAAGAAAGCTCGATGGGTCTGGCGCTGCGCACGCGTGTCCAGATGACCCCGGAATCGGAGTACTTCGGTACCTCGGCTGTCCGTGGCCTGGTCATGATGCACTCGGGTCGCAAGGTCGACTCGCAGTACAACAAGCGCCTGCCGCTGACCCTGGAGCTGGCCTACAAGGCTGCACGCTACATGGGTGCTGGTACGGGTCGCTGGGTTCCGGGTCGTGCGTTCGACGCTGCTCCGGCCAACCAGATCGAGCTGTTCACCGACGTCAACTCCACGTTCAAGCCCGCCTCGGTTCGCAACAAGGACTGGGACAACGGTCTGGTGTGGGTGCAGCAGTTCCAGCGTCAGACGCTGTTCTGCCCGGCCTGGCGCACGGTCTACGACGACGACACCTCCGTCCTCAACAGCTTCTTCACGGCCATGGCCTGCGTGGAGCTCGAGAAGGTCGGTGAGCGTGCCTGGCGTCAGTTCACGGGTTCTTCGAACCTGACGAACGCGCAGATCATCGAGCGGGTCAACCGCTTCGTGACGGACAACACGATCGGTCGTTTCGACAGCCGTTTCCAAATCGTTCCTCGCGCCTTCTTCACCGAAGCCGATCTGGCCCGTGGCTACAGCTGGTCGCTGGCTATCGAGATCTACGCACCGAACATGAAAACGGTGCAGACCATGTCGATCGAAGCGCGTCGCATCGAAGACCTGGCCACGGCCTAAGTCAAACCAGGGGAAAAGTAAAGGAGTGTCAAGCTCCTTTACTCCCTCGTCGAGAAATCTCATCCTTCAGAAGGAATCACCATGTCCGGTCGTGTTGCAGAAGCCATTTTGCAAAACAACGTTGCCTGGGCTGCTGGTCGTCAGAATGCCATGGCGGATGTTCGCTTTGGCGGTCAGATGGGCTTCGCGCCCAACCTGGCTCAGTGGGTCTCGAATCAGTCCTACGTCCGACGCAACCTGTTCTGCCTGCTGCTGGAAGCTCCGCGCGGCTTCTCGCTGATGCCCAATGGCGACAAATGGGTTTCGACCCTGCGCTCCCTGGTGGAACTCCACCCCCTGTCCATCGACGGTCTCAATGCCACCATCACGGTGACGGCAGAAGAAACCGCTCCGGTGGGTGGTGGTGGCGAAATGCACCAGGACTTCACCGACGTCCGTCGTGAACGTTCCAACCCGGTCTTCCGCTGGAACGAAAAGTACGGCATGCCGATCGCGTCGTTCTTCCGTGCCTGGATCACGTACCTGCTGCAGGATCCGGAATCGAAGATCGCCAACATCGCCACGCTGGACATCACGCCGCCGAGCGACATGATGGCCGATATGTACTCCATGTCCTGCGCCTTCATCGAAACGGATCCGACGCACCGCAAGGTCGTCAAGTCCTGGGTCGGCACCAACATGTGGCCGCAATCCACCGGCGACATCACGGGTCGTCGTGAACTGACTGCTGCTGGCGAAGTCGTCAACTACGACATCAACTTCACCGGCATCTTCCAGTTCGGCGCTGGCGTGGACGCGTTCTGCCAAACGCTGCTGGACGGCATCAGCATCACGGGTGCGAACCCGCAGCTGCGTCCGTCGTTCATCCAGTCGATCTCCGCGGACGTCGCGGCGACCACGGAAGGCTACGCTCCTGGCGTGGCTCAACTGGCTGCCACCGCCCTCCGTGCCTAATTTCTCCTAAAAAAGAAATAGGCAGCATAGTGAGCAGGAGCCCCAAAGGGCTCCTGCTTTTATGCCGTGTGTCTGGCTTGACGTTCTGCTTCAACTCTGGCGAACTCAAAGTTTCTCCAGTAGCGATCCACATCGAAACCGATGCGACGATCCGAGACTGGATTCATTGAACCGTCAGGCAGTTTGAAACTGAACTCGATTCCAGTCTCTTGATTCCCGATAGTTCTACGAAAGTAGAAGTTGGTCTCAATCTCCGCTCCGATATACGGTCTGCAGAGCTCAGGAGTGTTTGTCCTCTTTGCGAGGACCAGCTTCTTCCAAGTTAGGCCATTGATGAGCTCTCCCTTCACCATGACGACAGCTTCTTGAATCGCTAGTTCAGCAGCAAAGCTATTGAACACGCTGACAGGTACGCGTCGCTGTAGCTCAGTCGCGGTTGTATATTCGACGAGGTAATCCACAGCACGCACTGTCTCGTAGGCCTCGTCTAGCGACATGAACTCTTTGGCCAACATGTCCAGGAGCTCAGCTTTTTGCAGTAGGTTCAGATTCAGTTTCATGAGGACTCCTTACTGGAAGGTGAAGGTTCTTCCCCGGTTGTCTTGGAAAGAATTATGGGTATCGCTTTGCTGATGCTGCGCGACGTCGTAGTAGGCCAAGATCTCCTCACCAGCGCTAGTGATCTGGAACGCTTCATTGGAGTAAAGCGAAACACCGATGATGGAGAAGTTCTTGTTCTCGTTCTCGTACCAGTGGAATTGATGCGTGTCCTTGTACAAGTGACACACGAACATCACGATGTCCCTGATCAGACCGATGTACGGCATGTAGCAGTAATTCACCAATCTATCAACCATCTTCATGGCGTCGAGTTTGTGCACGATCCATTCAGGAGCCACAGGCATAGCTCCCAGATCAAACTTACCGTTTCGATGGAAGAAGCTGCAGTTCAAGAACGTGGTGTCGTCTTGCATCGAGTCACAGATCGAGAAACTGCACGCTGTGTAGTCGTTACAGACCAACTGCACAGTGGTTGCTTGATGTTTGAGCTCGTAGGTCAAGAACTTCTTCTCACCGAACAGATCTCGCACACCGGAGATTGCAGCTTGCGTATTTGCGCAGAAGTACTTGCTCGTATCAAACAAGCAGTCGATCGCATGCTCAGGTCCAATCCCGTCGTGAGCGATTCGTCTGATGATTTCTTCGTACGCAGGAACGTGTTGGTACACTTGTCCCGTTTCAGCGATCCTATCGAACATCGTCAGCCCTCGAAGGTGGAAGGTAAGCCTCAAGGAACATCAGGTGCCCTTGATGACTCGTGTCTTTGTTCTTCTCGCACACCGACAGCCCTTTATTGCTGTACTTGTAGTGCGCCTCATTGCCCGCTTGCGTATTGCTGAACATCAAGCTGTACGCTTTGAGCACCGAAGAATTGAACTGCCTTCCGTAACGCGTACCCATGCTCTCAAAGACGTTGTTGTAAGTCTTCAAGTGGGACGCAGAGAACTTTGGCAACGTACTACGCAACTCCGCTTCATGGCGATTGGTGTTGAAGCCAAAGAACAGGATGGTTTCATCCGTTTGAGAATCAGCCAGTATCAGGGAGAAGTTGAAATACGTCCCTGTGAAGCTGGTGTCGAACCTTACGACCGTGCCAGGTTCAGGATTCTCGAACAGGGCACGGATAGCTTGCTCACCTCTGGTGAACGTTTTGAATTCTTCTTCCGAGATGAGCTCGCTGATCAAACCGAACAACGCTGCACGGCCAACCTTGCTCAACTCGTACTCTTTTTCCGTCATCGAGAATCTACGAGGCACAGTTCCCCCTTATGCTTTACTTAAAAAAGAAAACGCGACCATAAGCAGGACTAGGCCCGTGAAGGCCTAGTCCGTACCTAGAGGACCTAGCAAGTCCTCTTTGAGTCGTGCTGCAGTCCTGGCTTACTTGCTCAGGTTCTTCGCGCCGGCGGCGACGATTTCCTTGATCTTCTTGAACTCGCCCGTCGGACGGGTGGAAGCGTTCAGCACCTTCGGACGCTCCAGGTAGCCGTAGACCGTGGTGGACTCGGAGCTGCCCGGGGCAGTGACTTCCTTGGAACGCAGGTACTTCTGCTCGATCGAATTGCGGCCGGTGGTCGACAGCTTCAGCTCGATCTTGTCCAGGCTCTTGTCCTTGCCCATCAGTTCGTTGCCCAGCTCGCCGGTGGCCAGCGCGACGCCGTGCACGAAGGTGTCCAGCTGCTTCTGGTACTTCTTGGCGTCCTCGATGTTCAGACCTTCTTGCTGGTTCTCGGAGAAGAACTCGGCACCGATGGTCACTTGACCGTTGACGATCGAGACCTTCTTGGCTTCGGCCTTGATCTTGTCGGCCAGCGAACGCACTTCGGTGCTGACTTCGGGCAGGGCGGTCTTGTTGTCGGTCTTGCTCATTTGGTATTCCTAAAACACTTTGATAAGAGAGATTGATGAAGAGCGTGTGCGTGGTTCACACGGTACTGAATTTGAAATCCTGCCGGATGTCGCGGATCAGATACACCACCGCACGATGCAAGCCATGAACAGCTGTTGACACATGGCTTACACCGATGTTCTCAACAACTACCCTTTGGCGGGTTTGGGCTTCTTGGTGATTTCCATGGTCTCAGGAGAAGCGGGGTCGATACCCGCGCACATGGACACGAGAGCAATGCACAAAAGTACTGCAAGCCCGCGCATGAGTAGTTGCTTCACGTTTACCGCCGGAAGTTACGGTTGCTGCCGTAGATGACGTTGGAGTCATTGCGACGGAAGCCGCCAGGCGGATAGCCCGGACGATTGTTGTGGAATCCCTGGGAGCCGTTGAGCTGTTCGCTCTCTTGCATGGCGCGTCGCTCAGCTTCTTCAGCACGGCGGTTTTGCGCGACCAGGGGGACGGCGATGGCTTCAGCCTTCTTGAGGGAATGCTTGGTGAGCAGCTTCACTTTGAAAGCCGCTTGACCGTTGCGCAGCAGCTCCTTGAGCTTTTGCTTGCCCAGCAGTGCGTAGCACATGCCGTCTCGTTTGAAAACCGTGATCTGCTCGTGAGAGCTGTCATGACCGAACTCCGTCACCCGGTCATCGAAGTCCTCAGCGATCTCGCTGGCATCGATCTCAATGGTGGGGGAAGATTTGGCTTGCGTCTGGAGTGCTTCAGGAGAGAAGCTGTCCGGACCGAATTTGATGGTAGGGGTTTGCATTGCCTTTGACTGTAAACGAAGGTAGGGACGAACTACTTCGACTATGCATCAACATCCAGTGCATCTGTATTTTTGCGCTTTCGTTGATGGTACTAAACAGCCTGAACAACCGACCGTAATACAAGGCAGTGATATGTGTGTCAAATTCTTTTCATTTCACTCTAGACGGCATAAAAGGCAGGAGTCCTAGGACTCCTGCTCTATGCTGTCAATTGCGAATATCGCTAAAACCTCTTTAAAGGCTCTACAAGCGATTTAATTCGCTAAGACGTGTCAGCGCCAGCCAGACCAGCCCGGAGTGCCTCCAAGGCGCGACAGCGCATCGGTGGGAACGTCCCAGCCCATCGAGTGGAACAGATCACCCGCGGTGACCATGACGGACTCTTGAGCCACGCCAGCGAGTTCCTTGGTCTTGGCCACAGCCCGTTCCAAGTTGCCACGACCGAACGTGATGCTGGTCAGCGGTTGCCCGTCGACGTCGACCATGCCCAGTGCTTCCAGAGCAGGCGACTTCCAGCGCTCAGCCACAGCCATGCCAGGCTCGTTGACGTAGTCGAACGTCACGATCTGACGCAGGTGGCGTTCCACCACACCCATGTTCACCCGGTCTTCGGTGAAGGCACGAATCGAGAAGCAGACGTTCTCGTTCTTGTTCTTCAGACTGCGCTCCAGAGCATCAGCCTTCGGACCGGAGGGAATCAGCTTGCCGATGATGGCAATGACCTTGTTGCCGTTCGGATCTCGAATCGAATCGAAATCCAGATACAGCTCCTTGAAATGGCAGCAGACGTTGGCTTCATCGATCGTCAGGACGCGCTGAGCGAACGAGTCGAGCGATTGACCGAGCTGCTGCTTGGGATGACCATATTCACCCCGCAGTGCACCGCGCTTGATGCGACGTTGCAGTACACCCGAATCCTCAAAGAGGTTCCGGGCCCGATCGAACGGGTAGTACGAGCCAGCGGAGTTGAACATGTTCAGAGCGCCAACCACCATCTCGTAGTAGCCATCCTCATCCACGCGCAGAGCGCCTGTCTTGTTGGAGCCGTTCAGAGAAGTGCAGGAAAACAGAACGTTGTTCATGTTGAACTCAAAGACTGGTTTGATCAGAACTCAGGCACGCAGCAAGGCTTCGATTCGCTCCACGCGTTCTGCAGGAGAGTTCAAAGCCGAGGTGATGCCGTCCTTCATGTACGAGCCAGCCAAACGGTTGGTGGTGTTCGTAGCGGAGTACGCCACGCTCTTGAGCGGAATGAACACCGGAGGATTCGTTTTCAGATCCTCAGGAGTCTCCGCCACTTGTCGGTAGTACAGATGCCGATCTTGCTTGGCGCGAGAGATCATCGAAATCAGCAGCTCCGTGACTTCGTGATCCTGACCAATGTTGGCATTTGCATGCTTCTTGGCAGTATCGAAAAGTCGAGCCAACTGCTCGTAACCCAGATACCAAGGCACGCGTCCTTTACCAATGATCTCGTCGTAGATCTTGTAAACGAGCGTGTTCTCCTTGACCAGGTCACTGGAGACGATCACCGTGCTGCCGGGATTGAAGGCGAACTCGAAGTACTCATCGCCGAAGATCACCACCTTGTTAGTGGCAACCGGGTCAATGCGCATACGAGCACAAATCAGCATGTTGGCGAAGTACTTGTCTTCCACCACAATGCCGAAGATGCCAACGACGTAGGTTTCCACGCCGATAGACGCCAACCCGCGCTCTGCAAAGCGAGCAGGGATGTAAATCTTACACCCCTTTTTCGTTACGACGCGACCGTCTTGCAGAACTTCAAGATTGGCATGGATCTTCTCGACGTCTCGGACGAAGTGACTGATATCCATGCCTAATCTCCTTACAGCTGATTGACGTCGCAGATCGCCAGCTGAGCAGCCACCCAGTACGAGATGTACTCGATAGCAGCGATGGCGGCGGCTTCGGACTTGTCGATGCCAGGGTTGGCATTGCACACGACAGCCAGCGAACCCAGGATGCGATCAGCGTCCGTGTGACGGAAGCGAGACGCGCACACCAGGCGGGTCACCCAGTTGTAGATGTTGGAGATCTCTTCTTGACGCGTGGACTTCAGAGCTTCTTCGAAGTTCTTGAAGACCAGGGGACGTTCGTCGAGCGACAGCTCTTCGTTGGTCAGGCCGGAGATGTGAGCGCTGAACTCGGTGCGAATGACGTCCAGAGCCGCGTTGTAGCGGTTGTTGTCTTCCGTGACCTTGTTCATCAGCTTGAACTGACTCCAGCTCTCGCGAGCTTTGTCACCCACTTCTTCCAGCGCGTTGACCGTCAGAGCAGGAGCGGGCAGCATGGTGTTGCCGAACAGGATCTCGTTGGAGCCACCCTTGAGCAGCCAGTCACGATAGACCTTGTCGTTGACCACGACGCGCAGCGAACCGTAGCTGCGGATCATGACGCCGTACTTCTCGTCATTTTCCACACGCGCCATCTCACCCAGCAGGCTCACCGCTGCGTTGTTGCGCAGGTCGGACATGTACTCTTCGTACTTGGCCAGCGGCAGTTCCGCGCCTTCAGGCGGGTTGTCCCAGATGCGACGAGCGATCAGGTAGCGGAACAGCTCACGGTTGATCTTGGTGGTCTGCGGATCTTCGATGAAGCCAGCCGTGACAGCCGGGCTGCTGGCCACAGGAGACGCCCAGTTGAAGTTCTCGTCCCACAGGGCCACGAGCTTCTCACCGCCCAGCTCGGTCGCCCACTCGACGATTGATTGATCCAGACTCGGATTGCCCGATTGCAGCATCTCGAGGATCTGGGCTTCGGTCTTGGCAGGCAGGCTGCAGCCACCGGACAGCGTGACTTGTCCGAGGTCCTTGGAACGCATCAGCGAGTCCACCAGCGCAGGCTCCATCAGAGGAGCAGGCAGCTTGAACGGAATCACTTCCAGATCGTTCATGGAACGACGCATCAGCGTCTCCATGGCAGGCACGACGCCAGCGACGATGGACTCGATGGCCGGAGCCACGACCGTGCGTGCCACCAGCAGATGGTTCTGCACAGCTTGAGCGACCGCGCCCACGATCTCATCCATCTTCAGGTCATGTTCCTTCAGACCGGTGACGGGATCGAGGTCGTTGGCCACAGCCAGCATCGATTCGATGTTGAGCTCCAGCGCACCCGTGTCTTCACCACGGATGTACATGAAGTCAGGACGCGAAGCTTCGACCAGCATGGCCAGCGGCGTGCCAGCAATTGCCTTGGCCTTCATGCCACGCGCGTCCAGGTTCAGCGTGACCGGGTAAGCGGCCTGCAATGCGGATTGGGTCAGCATATTGGCTTACTCCCCGAAAGTTTGTTTGACGAGTTGCTTCTGGACAGAAGAGGCAGCCAGACGCTGGATGGCTTGCTGGTTCAGAGCCTGACCACTGAAGGTATTGGCCACTTCCGTGCCCATCACTTTCTCGGCCACTCGTGCGACCAGCTCAACAGCGTTCCCAAGCGAGACCACGGTGGTCAAGGATTGCTTGTGTTTCACGGAATGTCCTTCAAAAAGGTGCAAATAAAAAGAAGAAACGAGTGGTACTTCTACACAGAATGCTTGGGCGCCCTGTGTGAAATACGCACTCGTTTAGCTTCAGGACTTGTAGAGCTTGACGGCTTGTTCAGCGATCACGTCCAGCAAAGTCGCAGTCGTGCCAATGATGAAGGGCGACACCACAATCCGGTCATCGACCGAAGCAGCGCCGAAGACTGCATCCACAGTCACCCCGGACTCAGTCTTGAGCCCGCCTTCAATCACTCGCCCAATCACGGTCTTGAGCTGGTTGGCGAACACACCCTTGTCACCGACGCCAGCAGGAACAGTTGAGGAGATGAAGATACGAATCATTGCCGTATCGAGCAGCAATGGATCGTTGTCAACACGGAAGTTCTCATCTGCAGTTCCAGTGTAGGGCTTCTTTCCGACAGAGAGGCTGCGCGAGGAGATCTCACGGTCAGAGACGTCAGCCAGAGCACGCAGCCCGGGATTCATGTCTTCCTTATCACCGTTGTAATACACCTCGATCTTCTCGACCACGCCACGCACCTTGGCGGTGGGTACGGCGTTCATCAAGACGCGCAATGCGTCCACAGACTGGTTGTCGAGCGACAGCTCACTACTACGCGAGCTGACGGCATTTTCGATGACGCATAGGATACTCTCGTACTCCAGCTGGTCCCCGACCTTCACCATTCGGTGGATATTCTCGTCGAAATTCACCAAGACGTTGCGCACTTTGGAGACCCGAGTGTTCAACTTCACAGCCAGACGATCAGAGATGGCCGAGGAGTCTTCCAGAGTATCTGGACTCTCCAAGAGCACCGTCTTCACCGACATGTTGGTCTTGTAGATGATCTGCTTGGGATTGAGAATGTCAATCTCGAAGAAGCCCGTGTTGTACGCAATCGCGTCACCAGGCTCGACCTTGTCACCCATGGCCAGGGGAGACCTGACTTCATGAGGGATGATCAGACCTGCTGCATGGCCGTAACGCGTACCCAGCTCCACAGCCACCGTCTTGCCGTTGTCGTACGTGACAATGATGCCGTCCTTGTTCAGGGACGTCACTGTGCCCGGGAACCGAGCCGTCGTCGCGTACAGATCGTCAGTGCGATGTGCAATGATGGATTCATAGCCAGTTCGCACTTGCGGCTGATGGTAACCTTCGCAGGCCACGCCGTGAGCGTTCTGGATCGAGATGAAGTTCACCCGCTTGCCGTCGTCTCTGTCGCTTGCAGGGGCCAGCAGTGCCGAGGTCGACAATGCAGACGAAGCGCCTGACTTGCCAATCTCAAACGGTTCAGCCGTACCACGCAAAGACGTGAACTTCGGATTGGCCGAGAGGAAGGTGTTGATACCCACATCCGAGCTGTCCGAAGTCGCCTCAGACATGATGCCCAAGTCCGACTCGTGATAAGCACGCGTGCGCTTGACCATCGACCGCCCAGAGCGACCACCCGTACCGGAGTACGTGACAGCTTCTTGCTCCTTCAAGTTCTTGATCGGATTGATCTCAACGCATTGATCCTTCGCAGAATCCTTGCTGATCTCAGTCCATACGGCAAACGGTGGCAGCTCGATCGCCTGATTGGCTTTACCGGCCTTGGAGTTGTGGATACGGATGGCCTTAACCAGCTCTGCGTAGAGCAAGCCAGAGAACCGCTCATAGCCCTTGATGCGCAGATACCTGGCATCGAGTTCATGAGGATGTTGGTCCGTCACCAAAAGCTCCGATGCACGCATCAGGAGTTCTTGGAAGACCACAGGTTCTTTCATCAGTTCCAGCAACTGCTTGGCGATCGGATCGATGAACATCTGATCCAGCAGCTCGAGTTCACGCAAGTAGCGGTTGCCCAGCTTCTGATCTTCCAGCGCGTTGAAGTAGACGTCTTGACGATTGAACTCGTGAGCGCTGTAGTTGCGTGTGGTGTTGAAGTAATCTCGCCACCCGCCCAGCACCAGAGAAGCCAGCTGATCATTGCGAGAGAAGATCCAGGCTTCGTCTTGGAAGACCATCGCCCATTCGTCAGGCTCGATGTTGGCGCGTTGACCTGCAGCCACGACTCGAGGCACGACACCCAGACGACGCACCAGCTTGTCAAGACCCATCAGGTAGCCCAGCACCACACCGATCGGAATGCGCTTGGAAAACACCACGAGTTCTGCGTACTCCAGCGGAGCACCGATCACGCGAATGCCCAAGATCTCTTCCAGGGGAGGAACTTCGCTCAGAGTGACTTCGCCATCAGGCTTGACCCAGGCACGGTACAGTTCACCAGTGAAACCCATGACCAGGTAGGAACCGTCCTCAGACTTACCCACCACAATCCGGCCGTCTTCTTCCAGCGAATCACGAATCGAGCTCGGCGCCACGGAGTCACGAGCCCGCGTGTCGAAGTTGACACGGAACTTAATGTCTCCGGACTGAGTCGGTACCTTCAGCGTGAACATCCGGAAACTGTGCGCGATGATCGAGTACAGACGCGGCGCTGGTGTCAGGTTGTCGAACACATTCGCCGTGACCATGTCGGTCACCACGTCGTTGCTCTGATCCAGACCAATGGCCATGATCTTGTCACGCAGCCAGCGACCGTAGTCATTGACCTTCTTCTCCGAACGCTCCACAAAGAGCTTGCCGTAGTAGCTGGTCAAGGCCACACGAGACGAAGAGATCTTGCGGATCGGCAGCTCACCGCGTTGCTTACGCGTGCGGTAGTTCACCCCATTGAAGCGGTACGTGCCGTTGGGTTGAACCTTGGGCAAGCGGAACGACAGCGTGGAGGCTTGGCCGATCAGCGGCTTGACGCGCACTTGATAGAGTGACACCGCGCCGGAGATGGTTTCGACTTCTTCCTTCTCGTAGCCCTTGATGAGAACGCCAGCGTTTTGCATGCTGACCACCATGGAAGCCACGTCCTTTTCCAAGACGTCTTCCACATAGCGCTCATCGAACTCCAGCAGACTCGAGTGCAGCATCGACTTGTCCGTGACAGTGGGTGCGTCAGGGAGTTGGTTTTGCTGCTGAATCTTCACGGTCTCGTGAGAGACTTCCACGAACTCACCCAGCGGCGTGCCGTCGGGAGCAGGCAAGTTCTTGTAAGCTCCTGCTTGCTCGATGAAGTTGCGATAGTCCGAAGCAGCCAGGGCACCAGCGTCAGCCAGACGGTTGGCGTGTTCGATGATGGCGGACTCGTAGGTGCGAGCTTCCACCACCACAGGCGCTTCATCACGCTCGAAGTTCGTGCTCGAAGCACTCGGAGGTTCAATCAGCTCCAGCGCAGCCAGGTCATCATCGACCTGTGCATCGAACTGGTGGACTTGATCCAAATCTTCAGAGAGCTCACCCGTCTCAGCTTCAATGGCTTTGTCAGCCACAGTAGCTTCGGCAGACTGAGGAGGAATTTCTTCCTCATCCAGATCCAGTCGATCGTTCTCGAAGTCTTTGGCATCGACTTCTTCAGCCTGCTCAGGCGTCGGCAGAGCCTGCTTGAGCATCTTGTCCAGATCCGTCTCGACGACCTCGTCACCCAGATTTTCATCCAGGCCAGTGTCAGAGCGTGCCTTGGTCAGCTGAACCGACAGGCGCAGGATCACCCGGCTCATCCGATCAGCTTCAGCCGAGCCCCGGCGCTTGAGTTCCGGGTTAGCCTTCATTTCCTCACGAGTCGGAATACGGAAGACTTCGGCTTGACCGAGATTGAGCACCGTCCAGCGACCACTGTCTCGGAAGATGATGTTGATCTTGTCCAGATCCTCAGGAGCGAACTTGGCAAAGATCGACGTCGAGCGATTCTCACCAAACCACTTCCACAGCTCGAGCTGGATGATCGACTCAGGGATAGAGAAGATCAAAGCGTTTTGCTGATTCAGACTACGCTGAGCAGCGGTGAGTTGTGACACACTCGGAATGACCGAGGGCATCGAGAACTCGACGAACTGTTGACGCGTCGTTTGCTTGGCCACCTGAGCCATCGTTTCGATGACCTTGGTGAGCACGTTGTGCCAGCGGTAGTACGCCGAGTAGACGCTACGCGGGTACTTGTACAGCCGCTGCATGTACGCGTAGTTGTAGATCAGAGGTGTCTCAGGATCACGCGTCGACTGCTCGATGGAGCGTGCAGGACGGAAGCTCGGATTGTTCACCCGATGAATCCGCGCCACACGCTCCACATCCATCACCTGGCGACGAGGAGTGCCGAGATGATTCTCGGGCAGTTCGTAGACCGTGTCGATGAACATCGACTTGGTGACGTTCTTGAGGATGTTCTCACCCTCAGTGGGTCCCGGATCCAAAGGCCCCACACCGATGTAATGGTAGACCGCATTACGAGGGATGTTGAGCTTTTGGAGCAGGGGAATCGGAGGCTTCTCCATCTGCGAGTACAGACGGATACCGTAACTCCGATAGAAGTTTTGATATTGCATCAACATGGTTGGGTCACCCGGTCATGTTTTCCAGGACGTATTGCACTGTCATGATGTTGACGTCGTCGATGAACGTTCCGCCAGTTCCCACATAGGCGCGGCGTTGATTGAAGTGATTCTTGATCTCTTGAATCGATTCATCGGTGTACAAGATGACGAAGCTGCAAGTGTCGCCGTCGAAGTCAGCGCCAAGACCCACCAGCTTAGCGCTGTGAGGAATCAGGGAGTTGACATAAGCACTGCGAATCGGGAACTCATACGCGATGTACTCCGGACCCATCGACTCCCAGTCGTCACCGAGCTGCACCCGCTTTTCGAACTTGAGGTTCGGACGCAGATGAGTCCAGCTCGGATAGATCGACCCGATACCCGTGACGGGATAACGAGTGACCATGCAAGGGAACGAATTGGCCTTGAAGTACACCGCAATGTACAAGAACTCGGCAAACGTGATCGGTTTGACGTGGGCAGGATCTCGACCTTCAGGCAACTCATCGATGCTCTGCATGAGCTTGAACGTTCCGTCAGGTCCCTTGTACAGCAGGAACACATAACGGCCGTCAATCTCCAGCGGATTGTCGCGAATGCTCTCTTCAGAGAAAGAAGTGATCACGCGCTCGATACCGTCATTGGTCGCCCACTGACTGTAGTACTTCGAATGCAGAACCACTTCCTCAGATTGCAGCGTGTCCTTGTTGATCAGGACCGCTGGCATGGTCGTGTCGTGGATGACTTTGTCCAGCAGTTGGCGGATCATGAAGATCGACACCGGCAGGCTGGCCTTGAGGTACTGATACAAACCCACGATCGTCGAGTTGAACGTCGGGTTGCCATTGGCCCCCAGATAGTCCACTGACGTATCCATTGCCGTGATCACGTTTCGCGTGCCGTTGTAGATACGGCGAGAGGCGAACTTGCCCAGCAGCAGTTTCTTCTTGCCTTCGATCAAGGACAAGAAGTATTCGTACATCTCGTTGAACGCACGCTGCAGCTGAAAGCGCACACCGTTCAAAGTCTCAGGTTGGTCCTTGACCGTCTGGACAGAGATGATGTTGCTGTACGCGAGCATGCGTCGGTAGACGACGTTGATCTCTTCTTCAGTCTTGCGACCAAAGTCATCGACCTCGAGTTCACGAAGTCCAGCAGGCAAGACCAAGATCTTGTTGGTCAGCGCACGGTTGCCGTACTTCTTGATCAAACGCACGTTCTGATCACGTGTCAGACTGGCAGTTTCACCGAAGTTGATCTCGGTCCAGTGCTTGATGAAGAACTCGTAACCGGTAGAACCTTCGATTGCATTGCTGCGTTCGAAGTCCTTTTTGTCGTCATTCCACACGGCATATTCAGTACCCTGCAGAATATCGGCATAAAGATGTTTCATCTTCACCAAGGCATTGAAAACCACCGGGTGGAGGATTCCAATCTTGATGTCGATAAAGGCAAAGCGGTAGTTGCGCCGCTCATCACCGACACGGCCAAAGATCTCCGTAGAGTACAGGCCTTGAGGGTGGAAGTTGCTGGTCCCGCTCACGAAGGAGTCAGCCGTCGTGACTTGACGAACGCCTCGGAGCTTTTCAGCGCTCGGTTCAAACAGCGTAATGTTGAACGGGACGTCAGAGCGTTTCATTGGACACGTCCTTCACGTTTCGATTGGAATTTATGAGGCATGCGGACTTTGACAGGTCTGTCATGAGATAGAACAAACCTATATTTTCCTCTTTTCAAAGGTAGTCATGGCTAGGTCAATTTCGAAACAGAAGTTTCAGTCGAATAACTTCGACATTGACGCTGGACTTGACATTCCTGACTTTGACTTTGACTTCGGTCAGGTCAAAGATGATCGTAACCCGACGACGAAGGTAGCAGCTTCGGCTGCCAAGGGTGTGAAAGACGCGGTGTTCAACACCAACAACATTCGCACCACCATCCGGCGCTCCTTGCCTCAGGGCTATGGGGAAGCACTGGACCTCTTCGACCAATCCAGGGATACGGTCAGGTCGCTATACAATAACGCGGCCAGGGAAATCAGGCCAGCTATCAGTGAAATGCGGCGTGTGACTCGACGAGTCCTGCCAAAGACTGATGGATATCTCCCGAAAAAGATCCAACAGATCTTGAAGGAGTTTTCGGACAAGGAAGACCGCACTGAGGGCGCGGACTATTCCCAAGAACGTTTCCGCAATGATTCGATCACCCTTTCGCTGGGTGAGATTTTCAAAGCACAAGCCGAGGCTGAAGACAAGAACCGCAGCGCAGATCGTGAGGCGGACAACTTCAAGCAAGGCATCGAACAGTTGCGTCACCGCGACATGCTCGAGCAGCTCGACGAGATCCGCATCAACTCGGCTCGTCAAGCACAGTACCAAGACAAGGTCCTGGTCAACTTCCACCGCAAGTCGCTGGAACTGCAGTACCGTCAGTACTTTGCCACTGCTGACATCTTGGAACAGACGAAGCTCCAAGCTGCTACAACCAAGCTGCAACTCGCAGGCATCTTGAAGAACACGGGTCTGCCTGACTACGTGAAGATCTCCACGTCTGAGCAATTCCAAGAGATGACGCGAGAGCGTCTGATGGAAAAGCTGCGTGAAGGTCTTTTCGGCGAAGACGGTGGCTACGTTGGCAAGTTTGTCAAGAACCTGGGCGAGAATGTTCGCAAGCGCGTAACTGACGTCATCGGCAACGTCAACACGGCAGCTAGTGCTGCTGGTATGGCGTCTGACGCATCAGAGATGATGCAAGGCGGTCCCAGTGCTTTGGAGACAGGTGCGAATCTGGGTGCCAACATGGCAACCGGTTACGGCATCGGTAAGGCACAGGACTGGCTCAAAGGCAAGATCGCCAAGGCTGCTCCTGGAGTGGCTAAGCAGTCTGAACGCATCCGCTATGGACTGACCAATTCTCCGGCCTTGCTGCAGCGCTATCTCAACGACCCTGGCACGGATTGGGGTATTGGGAATTCGCTCAAAGATCTGTTGGCTGAATCTTTGCCTGGCGTCAAGCCCGACACTGAGATCAAGACCGATCAGCTGAGTCAGCAAAAGCATCCCGCCATCTTCACCAATGCGGCGAGCAAGTCCATCATCGAAGTCATCCCGGGTCTGCTGTCCCATATCCACCGTGAGCTGAGTATCATGCGCACGGGGCAGGACAGCGGACTGCTCAGTTATGACTTCACGTCCAACAAGTTCTCAACGCAAAAGGACATGGGTTCTGCGCTGCGAGATCGCTTTGTGGGCAAGGATGACAAGCAGCGCGTGCGTTCTGGATTGGATGACCTGCACCAGTTCCTGGATCCTCAGGGTAAGTTGACTGACGAGCAAAAGGCCGTGCTGAACGACCAGTTGCTCAAGATGTCGTTCAACCGCTCTGACACTGACGCCACAAGACTTGCTAGCGGTGGTCGCTGGCAAAGCTTTGGTGCTGGTGGTCAAGGCTTGTCCAAGCTCTTCCGTAATCGATTCCGCATCGATAAGGGAGGTGAGCGCGAAGACTCGCTTGAAGCCTACCAAGCCCAGCGTGAATTCAGCGAACGCATCGGTAAGCTGCGCTCTGGTCTGAACGATCCTCGTGAACAGATTCAGATGCTGGCCTCTTTGGGTCAAACCGGAGCACTGCGTGCCTCGGGACTTCTGAGTGATGACGGTAAAGAGATTGATCTCAACAAGCTTGCTGAGGCGATGCTTGAAGATGATCAGACTCGTGGCACTTTGCAAGAAGCTTTCGCTGAACACACGAACATTCAGCGAGGCCTCTCGAGTGCTCAACCTCGTCGTGCCTCTGGTCCTCGCGCTGCTCGTGTTCGGTCGACCAATGTGGATCGCTCCACAACCAACGTCACGATGGATTCGGACAGCATTGTCAAAGCGGTCGATAAGACCACTGAGACGGTGCGTGAGTTGTCTCCCCTGGAGATCCTCACAGCGAGCCTGAAGGTTCAAGAATCCATCGCGGGTCAGTTGGCTGAAGGCATCAAGGTTCTGAGCTACGACGCCAAGGAGTACGGCGACGCAGAAGGTCCTGGTGGAAACAAAGCTTGGCAAGATTACACGATCGGTGATATCGCTCGTGGAACTTCTCGTCGAGCTAAGTCCTTCACTAGCTTCATCGGTCGCCAGATCGGTCGCGCTAACCGCTTCAGTTTTGGCCTGGCCAAGGGAGTGATTGGTTCGGCTCGCAAGACCTTGGGTGCCGTCACCGGTATGCTGGGTCAAGTCTTTGGCGACGTGTACGTCCAAGGTGAGAACTTCCCGCGCATGACGTGGGCAAAGATGCGAGCTGGTGAGTACGCTGACAAAGAGACTGGCAAACAGATCTCTAGCTTCAAGGACATCACGGGAGCCGTGGTGGACAAGAGCGGCAACATTGTGCTGGCAGCTGACGAGGTAGCGAATGCCTACGTCAATGCCAATCCGGTGGTCGCTTTGAAGAACTTGGTCAGCGGTGCTTTCAGCCTGGTCAGTAAGCTCGGCTTCGGTCTGCTGGGTAACTTCGGTCAACAAGCCCGAGGTGTGGTTCGCCTGGCTCGTGGTGCTGTCAGTGGAGCAATCCAAGGCATCAAGAAAATCCTTCCTCCCTACGACGTTTACGTCAAAGGTGAGATGGAAAAGCCGGTTCTGTTTGCCAACAAGTTTGGCATGGGTTACTACGTCTCCGAGCGTAGTGGAAAACCTGTTAAGCATCCTCGTGACATCGATGGTCCGATCAAGGACGTCAAGGGCAATTACGTACTGACGGAAGAACAGATCGAACAAGGTCTGGTTGACGTCAACGGTGTGAGCATCCGCTCTCCGCTGCTGCGAGCACTGACTCGTGGGGTGAACATCGCGCGTAAGGGCTTCAAGATTGTCTCGACCATTGGTGGCAAGATCACTGATGCAGCCCTCGGAGGTTTGGCTCAATTCGGAAAACTCTTCAACGGTTTCTTTGGCGGCATCTTCGGTGTTCGTGGTGAATTCCTGGACATCAACAAGTCGATGCTCAAGATCCAGACAGAAATCCTGGAGGTCTTGAAAGAGCGCCTTCCTGCTGCCAAGAAAAAGGTAGTGGGTGACCTGGACGGAGACGGCATTCGCGAAGGCTCCTACCAGGACTTGCTCAACAAGGCCAAGGACAAGCAAGACGCAGCTCAAGGGGTTGGTAAAGCCGCTGAGTCCGCTGCGGATAGCAAGAAGGGCCTGCTCGGCTCTTTGGCTGCCATGCTGTCTGGTAAGAAGAAAAAGGAAGAAGAGGAAGACGACGATCACGACGGCAGCTTGCTCGACGATGCTGCTGACGTTGCCGATATCTACGACGCTGCAAACGGCGACGGAGGTGGACGCAGGCGTCGTAAGGGGAAAGCTGCCAAGGGCGGTAAGCTCGCTCGGTTGAAAGGCTTCGGTGGCAAAGCGCTTCGCTTCGGCGGGAAAGCTCTTGGCCTGGCTGGAGCCGCTTACGGAGCTTACAGTGCCTACGACAACATCAAGCAAGGTAACTACGGAGAAGCTGCACTGGATGCTGGTATGGCCGTTGGCGGTACCGCGCTCACTGCAGGTTTGAGTGGTGCGACCTTGGCTGGTGCAGGTTCCGTTCTCACCGCTGCTGGACTGGGATTGGCAGGTCTGCTGTCTTCGCCGGTGGTGTTGGTGGGCTTGGGCCTTGGCGCTGCTTATCTGGGCTACAAGTACCTCACGCGCGTTCGTCTGACCACGATGAACAAGACGCGGTACGCACAGTACGGTTTCGATCAAAACGATCAAGACCACTATAAGGCTGTGTTCGAGCTTGAAAGCAAACTGACCCCGCTTGTGAAGTTTGAAGGAGGCAAGGCTTCCATCGACGAATCCAAGGCGGATATCAAGAGTCTCGTTGAGCTGTTCAACGTGAACTTACGAGACTCCAACCAGATGAACCGCTGGTCCTATTGGTTCCAGAATCGCTTCAAGCCCGTCTTCCTGGGACACTTGAGCGTGATTCAGACCATGAAGTCTGGTGGGAATCTGGATTCGGTCGAGAGTCTGACTCCGGAAGAGAAACTGAAGTACCTGGCAGCTACTCAGCTGCCAAACGTCAACTACGGCATGACTGTGTCGCCGTTCCCTGATCTGCGTGACTTGCGTATCACCCAAGCTGGTGTGACTGCTCAGTTTGAGCTCGCAAAAGCTGAAGTGCAAAAGGACGTTAAGGGTAACGCAAAGCCGGGAACTGTGGCTCAACAAGCAGCGACCGCTGCCGCAGCTGCAACTGCAGCCGGTGCTGGTGGTGCGGCTGGCTTGAAAGGTGCGAAGCAACAAGGGGACTCAGGCAGCGCAGGTACTGGCTTGCCTTCTTCCTTGACTTCGGCCTTGGCCGGAACTGACGTGGCCACTAACAAAGGCCCATCGTTGATGATTGGTGGTAGTTCCAATCTGTCAACTGACTTTTTGTACATGGGCAACCCTGGACAGCTCGACGCCCTCACTAGCCTGCGGATGAAAACGTATGGTCTGGTGCAAATGGACGCCGACAAGGTCAGGGCTCTTCGGATGCTCGAAAACTTCGTGGAGAAGACGCTTCAGTTCACAAAGGCTGGCGCTGTCTACAACCAAGACGTTGAGTTTCTGCTGGAGCGAGTGAAAGTTCCCTTCGGTGTGTCTGGTGCACGAAGCCCTGAAGGCAGTGCCTGGATGAAGTGGTTCAAAGCTCGCTTCTTGCCTGTGTACCTCAACTACGCCACAGCGATCAACAAGTTCACCAAGAAGACAGACTTGGTCTCGGGAGAGCTCTCGCTCAAACCGGATCAGGCTCAGTCTGTGGCCAATGCTGTCTACACCACGAGCACGGTGTTTGATGGCAGCAACGTTCCGGTTTGGCAAGTGCCCCTCTCGCCGTGGCCGGACTACGCTGTGAACCAGGACCAAGATAGCGTCAAGCAGAATTTGCAGTTCCTTGCAGAGACGACTAAGGCGTACATCTTGGGTGAACAAAAGAGCGCTGCTGTTAAGGAGAGATCCAGCGCCTCCGTTGCACAAGCGATGCAGGATGGCAGAGCGCCGAACCCGATGTCTACGACTGACGGTTCTGGTGGGGCTGCCTTCGGCTTCCGTAAGGATCCGGCTACGATTGCGAGGGAACGACAACAGATGACTGCCGTGCGAGGCAACATCACTGTCGAGACCATCCACGCTAGTGGCCAGAACATGAGAGCCGCAGGAGACTACACCACAGGTGCACCCATTCAGCAACCTGGCAAGGGTACTGGTGGAGATATCAATCAGATTCCCGAAGCGAAGGGGTCTGGTTGGAACAACGTCAAAGACACACTCAACGCCGCTGCAAAGATGGCGGGTGTGGATCCGAAGTTGCTCGCCACCATGACGGCAATCGAATCGGGCTTTAATCCCAATGCTCGTCCTCCGATGGATGCGTCCGGCAAACGTGCGTCTAGCGCGACCGGTCTGATGCAGTTCATCGACGGTACTTGGGATGGCCAAATGAAAAAGTACGCCAGCAAGTACGGGATCGACCCGAACACTCCGTCCACTGACGCGCGTGCAAACGCGCTCTTGGGTGCGGAGTACATCAAGTCGAATGTGGAATACTTGAGCTCTCAGCTCAAGCGTCCCATCTCCGCAACTGACGCTTACCTGGCTCACTTCCTGGGCCCGGGTGGCGCTGCTCAGTTCTTGAGCGCGGATCCCAACGCTATTGCTGCGCAAACGATGCCCAAGCAGGCCAAGGCTAACCCGACGATCTTCTTTGACTTGCGCAACGGTGGACGTGCACGCACGAACGCTGAAGTGTACGAGTTGATGAGGAAGAAAGTCGAAGGCGCCTTGAAGAACTACGGCATCGCTGGTTCTGAATTTGCAGGCAGCACGATGCCTGACGCGAAAGCGATGAACGCGGATTCCTCCAGTCAGACCACAACCCCTGGTCAGACGAACATCACCTCTGGGGCTTCCAAGCCTGCAGCTGGTGGCGGAGGCTTTGCTTCGAGTATCTCGGCCTCGGTGGGTCCGTCTGGAGCGAGTTCTCCTACGGCTACCTCCCCTGCCGCTGGTCCCGCAGCAGCCGCAGTATCGCAAGCTGTCAACAACGTGCCTCGGCCTGTGTCCTCTGCACCGCAATCTTCCTCAGTACAAGCAGCTCCGGCTACACCCACACGCCAAGCTGACTCTACCCCGGCTCCTTCTACACCCCTGCCACGTGCTGCGCCTTCGAGTTTCACTGGGTTCGAAACTCGTCCTACGCAAACGTCGCGGGAAGTCAAAGCTCAAGATGTCGCACAGCGCGCCGAAATCAAGAGCTCTGTGGATGCGATCCAAGGTGTGCTGGAAAAGCAATTGTCGGTTCAGACTGAGATGCGAGACTTCATGAAAAGAATGGCTAACAGTAACCTTATGAATGGAGTTCCTGCGCAAGCAGAAGGCTCCTCCACAGTTACTGGCGGTCCTTCTCCAAGGGTTTCGCGTCAAGCGACGCAAGCACCTGTTTCGATGAAGAACTAAAACCATCGGCATAGAGGCCAGTAGGGGTAACTCCCTACTGGCTTTTATTATCGCTTCAAGGCAAATATGGCTACGCTTCGATCACAAATTCGCGACGCTTCGTGGGTGCGTCAGTCGTTCTTGGTCAACTCACAGTACCTGGACGAATTCGCTCTGCGTAACCGCGACTTCTCGATCGCGCGGTTCAAGTTCGCAGACACGACTCTTGGTGGCTCTTTGGCCATCAACCCCCCTCCCCAATTCACCCGCAACGCTGACCCGAAAGTCCACGGACTCTTCTCGGGTAAGACTGCCAACGGCAACCAAGCACCTTCGTCCAAATCCAAGGGCATGGGTCGCTACTACGTTGAAGCTATCGAGGACAACTCCCGAATCGTCTCGATGCGCTTTGGCGTGCCCAAACACAATTCTCTCACCACGTTCTTCACGGGCTTTTACAACGCCGACCTCGGTCAGCTGGCCAAGACCGGACGTGGTAGTCCTTCCGTCTTTTACACCATCGGCAAGACCATCGGGTACATCATCCCTTTGCTGTATGTGCCGCTGCTGATCACGAATCTGGCTGGCAACATTGGCCGGTACTTGTTCCTCAAGCCCAGCTCCAAGTACTACTACTTGAAGCCCACGATGCCCAACTACTGGTCGACCGTGCAAGCCATGGTCAACCTGATCGCAGTCAACAAGGGCATCATCCCGCGCTTCCTTGATCCGGAAGCTTCTGACCGTCTCAACAACCGCATGCCTTATACGCCTGCCGACATGGAGCGTTACTGGCAGCTGTTGCCCGACATCGTCAATGAAGCAGGCGGGATCAACGTCTACGCCATGGCAACCCGTCATCAGCGTCTGGCTCGCCGGATGTACCTGACGATGGAGAAGATGTTCGATCAGGCCAAGAACAACCCGAGCTTCAACATCACCGAAGAACTCATTCGCTTGAATGACAACGGGATGCGTTTGGACTGGAGTAAGGAAAGTGATCCTTCCTTCCTGAGTCATCTGGACAAATGGTTCAAGACTTCGGTGGGTCAGTCCAAGAACAAGGTTGACGAGAAAGGCAACTCCGTTCCCAGCACTGATACGGAAGGCTTGCCTGTCGGTACCAAAGACGAAGACGTTGACGGTCTGGGAGCTTTCTTCGAAGCTGAGCTCGACGATGGTTCCTCGTTCATTGCTTTTCGCGTCAATGCGGAAGGCTCTGTCAACGAGAGCTTCTCGAACTCCACAGGTCAGTCTGAGATCGCCTCCAAGATCAATGGCATCTCCGCCTCTGCTCGTCAGACGGTCTTCAACTTCGGTGGTGGTAACATCAACGACGGTTTGATTGGCTCTGCGATCCAGATGGCCATGGGAGCTGTGGGTGACGTTGTCAAGGGCGTCACTGCTGGTGTCGGAATGTCTGGCCTGGCTGCTCTGGGTGGTTCTGCATTTGCTGACATCCCTGAAGTGTGGCAAAGCTCCACGGCGTCGCTGCCGAGCATGAGTTACAGCTTCGACTTGGTGTCTCCGTATGGCAACAAGATGTCGCAGCTGCAAAACCTGTACGTACCGCTGGCAATGATCTTGGCCGGAGCACTTCCTCTGTCGACGGGTCCTCAGTCTTACACTCAACCGTTCCTGGTGGAGTTGTACGACCGCGGCCGTGCACAGACTCGTCTGGGGATCATCGACTCGCTGAACATCACTCGCGGTATCACCAACTTGCCTTTCTCCAACCGTGGAGAAACCATGTCGATTCGCGTGACGTTCAGTGTGAAGGATCTCTCGAGCGTGATGCACATCCCGATCACTCAGGGCTTCTCGATCATGAACCCGACCGCGGGTGTGTTCGACGACGACAATGCGTTCACTGACTACATGGCTGTGCTGGGTTCCCTGACGCTGGTGGATCAGATCTACCCGACTGAGAAACTGCGTCTGGCCATCACACGTCAACTGGCTGAGATGAACACGTGGTTCAGTGCAGCGCACTGGGCGAACTTTGCAGGTGATACGGCTCCGGCTCGTCTTGCCTCACTGTTCTACACGGGCCTCGTGAACCGTTAAAGCCAAAAAGAAAAGACGCAGCATAGAGCAGGAGTCCCTCGGGACTCCTGCGTCTTATGCCGACCCGCCAGAAAGCACCGTGTCACCGAGCTTGAGAAGCAGTCGAGGATCGACTGTGTTTCTCTTGGAGTTGGTAACGTTTTGCTTGTTACCAGCCATCTTCCACGTCGTCATCAAAGCCGGGAAGCAGCGAGCCACTTCAGCTTCGACCGTGGTCTTCTTGTAGATGGTGGCCAGCGCATTTTGCTTTTGCTTGTCGGAGTTGTCAGTGAGTTGCCTCACGCCATCCACGATCAGCTGCTGAAACGCTTTGCTCCCAGCCATCAGCGCCACCAGGTTGATAGCGATGTCGTTCTCGCCATCAATCCCACCATTGCGCTCCAAACGATTCCAGTCGCTTGCGATGTTGGTGAGCGACACAGTCAGCTTGGTGTAATCGCTGAAAGTGTTGTTGGTATTGCCGTAACCGTTGGAGCCCTTGTAGCTTTGAGCAAACGTCTGGGCAAAAGACGGGTACATGTACTTGACGTCTTTGGCGTACGGAGAATCCGAGATCTCTTTGAGAAGCCCCAGGTCACCGTTTTGCACTGCCACAGGAAGCGACTGACTCACGACACGCGTGAGCAGTGTGCGATCTTCCACACCTTGAGTCATCGTTGTGAAGACGTTGCTCATTCCCAGAGAAGAACCTTCTTTGATGGCTCCGCTCAGGATGGTGGACTTGACGTCAGTGTCGTCAAACTTGCAGATCGCATCGTCACCCGATACGCCCTTGTAGTCGTTGACGAAAGAGCCCAGATTGGCCACGTCCATCAAGTTGTCCGACTTGACGTTAGCGACGTAGCCGCCCATGTTGGCCAGGACAGTCCCGTTGTCCTTGTAGGTGCTCAGAATGTTGCTCTGAGCATCCGTGCCAAGTTGACGGTAAGAACTGGTGAGCTGGGTGCCGGTCTTCAAAAGACGCTTGGTCAGCTCAGTCGTGTTGACCTTGACGCCGTCTTTTGTTTGTTGCAGGAGACTGGAGATCCCGCCGAGCACAGTCTTGGAATTCCCCAGCAGACTCGACGTGTCGAAGCTGGGTTTGGAAGACTGGTCTTGAATGCTGTTGATGGTTTCCGAAGCACCGGCTGTGTAGGCGTCCACAGTAGCCAGATCGTCTTGTGCCCCGGATGAGAAAGTCGTACTTGCAAGCCTTGGAGCAGACATGACTGGTCCTAACCAAAGAAAAAAGAAGTGAGCAAAAGAAAGGGAGCCGAAGCCCCCTTTCTCTTACGATTGTCGCATCGCTTGATACCGTTTGTTGGCCTTGAGCCAAGTTTCGGTAGCCCTGCCTTCTTTCACCGCAGTTCGAATCTCTTCGAACCCGTTGCACAGCCAGTCGTGATCGCGTGCAGGAACGATTCTCTCGATCCCGTCTTTGCGCCACACGTAGTAGTGCGTGAAAGGAAGCTCAGAGGCCTTGAGCAACTCCATAAGATCATCGCTCTGGATGACCTTCTGATAGTTGGCAGCCATGACGTCTTCTTTGAACTCCTTGTACCACATGGCGGGCAACAGCTTGCCGTAGTTCTTGGCTTCATTGCCCACCAAGTACCGCAGCCGGTTGTCTTGGAAACCGTTGCGCGCGTAGTACCAGAAGCCTTCCATCGAATCGAACGGACCGTAGATCGGATGGATGAAGGAGACCTTGGCAAAGTGCGAGAGCTTGCGACCTAGTTCCGTCTCGCCATTGGAATAAATGTTGATGTGGTCACCACCATCGGTACTGGGGTACCAGCGGAAAGCGGGAGCTCCTTTAGATGGTTTTCTGAGCATCCTTCACCTCTTCTTTCTTCTTTTCCTCGGGCACATGAGGTCCGGCCATCGTGGCCAAGAGCATCATGGCATTGCTGTTGTCGCTGAGCTTGGAGTCATCGTCACCGACAGTCCGGCACTGGATGATCTTGCTGTGCTCAGTGATTTCTCCGTTGTCGTGTTCGGCCAAGATGATGATCTTGAACCGACGCAGACGCAGGAACCGCATGCCCTTGTAGAAAACCTTCCAGGTCATGCGAGCTTTGAGGAATTCCTTTCGCAGGTTGCCGCGAATGCTAGCGCGGTCACGTCGGTTGTCGTTGACACCACCATTGAGCTTGGCCTCGTCATCGATGAACAAGTCCATGAGCCAATTCCACTTCATCGTATCCACACCCGCTGCGATAGCGATGTCAATGAATAGCGATGAAAGCACGCTGCTGATTCCGCTAGGCTTGGCGGTCTCAGTCGAATCACGGCTCAATGCGTCTTTGAGCCGTTGTTTGTTTTTGAGCACTGAAGACTCCTACTATGCTATCCAGCCAACGAGTCTGAGATGCCTCGTGCCAAACTTCTGACACTGTTCATCGTCGACTTCATCACCCGGAAATTGTGTTCGTGCACTCCCACTTCTGCTCCTTCAGCAGCTGTGAGGAAGTTACACGCTATGGTTGCTTGCGCCACGAACTCTTCAATGTAGGAAACGTCGATGTAGCGATTGTCTTCGGAGACGAAGAACGAATCGACACTGTTGACCCGGAACTCGCCGTAGCAAAGATTCCTGTCAACCGGTTCTCCATTGGAAAGCTGTCGGTTAAGCGATTTGAGGATTTCAACGTGCTTGATGATGTTGACATGCATCGCATCAACCATCACGCTGGATCCAGCAAGGGGACTGTAAGTGGAACTATCTTTGCCACGCAGCTCGTTGAGCACCGTCAAGATGTTTTCCAAGAACGTGGGGTCACGAGCAGGAAGTTCAGGAGGTGGGGGAGGAACGAGCTTGTAGCGGATGAGGAATTGGCGAAACCACGCTGCACTGGAAGACCAGAACAAACGTAGCTTCTCCGGCATGGTTGCCATGGAAAGACCTCTACTGTAAAGAAACTATATGAGTGCATACGCGCCACGCGCACACATTACTTTGAGGCACTACGTGCACCGTAACACATGTCAGTGATATGTGATTGAACGGATTTTCATACCACTTTAGGAGCCAATCATGTCCGAGGAGCTCGTACCAGTCGAGCCGGTCGCAGTCGTACCCATCGTGCCGACTGGTCCGGCTGTCGTCATGAGTGACGACCAAGTCCTTCAGTATGTCCAGCTGTCTCGTGTCGGCATCATCAACAAGCTGACCAACGACGGCAAGAAGCTTCCTGAGGATTCTGCCTACATCACCTTGCTCAACCAGCAGCTCGAAGGCCTGAGCCGTCAAGCACTCACGAGCAAGAAGATCAAGTCCGACGAGAAAGCTTCTGCGGCCAGCGCCGCTGCTTCCGCTGCCACTGTCGCCATGCTGCTCAAGACCATGGGTCCGACCGGCAAGATGACAGAAGGCATGACGGTCAATCACCTTCTTCCCCCGCCGACTTTGTCTTCGGACATTCCGGATCCGACGCTGGTTCCTGGGGAAACCGAGGTGGGAGCTGAACAGCTCGAGTACAAAGTCTTTATGGGCGAAGGCTCTTAAAGCAGTGGGAACTGTTCTTCAGTTGAAGCATTTGCCTGAGATACCTCGGGCACGGGTGCAGGGGCTTCGGCCTCTGCCCCTCCTTCTATGCCGCCTTCTTTCTTTTCAGCAGTTTGATCATCTTCAGGAGTCTCGACGCGTTCCTCCGTGTACTTGGTCATCATGCTGAAAAGCTGGACACTCATGAAGCGCGTTTGAATGATGGGGGCCATTACCTGCTCTGTCAAAAGCAGCGGATGAACACCGCGTGTCTTGGCGTCATTCATGTCTTCATCAGACATCTTCTTTTGGAACAGGGCCGGAACGATCAAAGAGATCTTGGGCATCTGAACCGTCTCGAGCTCCTTGACGTGCTGCATCAGCCAGTCTTCGAACTGATAGCGAACCATCATTGCGTAGCTGGCCTTGCAGTACCGAGGTGTCAAGTGCTTGTCAGCGATGTTGGTCATCTTGACAGGTACCAGGCCAAACAGCTTGATTTCAGCAATCTGTCTGACTGCTTCGATTTCCTCATCCGTCAGCTCGTACGGATAGCAGTTGATCTCGACTTCAAAACCGTAGTTGTTGGCAGCCAAGAAGTTATCCTTGACCACACCTTTCACACAGTCTTGCAAGAACGAGAAGATGTTGGTCGCAACAGAGTGCTGAAGCGTCTCTACGTCTCGCGCGGCATAGGCGGCTTTGAACTGCTCAGTATGTACGCCAGGGAACTCGTCCATCTCTCGCTTGAAGTACGCCTTGCCAGAATCCAAGACCTTGATAGCCAAGTCCTTGTCCATCTTGGCAATCGTGCCCAAACGAGTATCGAGAAGACAGTCCAAGTCGACGTAAATGACTGAGAGGGAGTCTTCTGCGTTACTCATGCGTCCACCACTGCTTGAACGTCGATGTAGCAAGCGATCATGACGTAAGTCACAAGCCACTTGTTACGGGTGAGGTAGATACCGATGGCTTGTTCAGTCGGCATGCGAGAAGCGTACACCTCAGGCATCTCGGATTCTTCAATCCCGGTGACTTGCACAGCGACAGACCAAGCGAGGTTGGAGATCAGTGCTTTCCACACTTCGGGTTCGCTGCCCAGGCGCACCAAGAAGTTGCGCGTCAGGTCGAGCAAGAACTCCCGCGACATTGCAGCTTCCATAATGTCGTCACGGATCTTATCCAGATTGTCTGGACGGAAGAGCGTGGCCAGATCGATCTGCAGAATGTGCGTATGGATCAGCAGGAGGATCTTCTTGCGATCTTCTCCGACGTAGGCCTTCATGGTGAAGGTGAATGCATCCAGGAAAGTCTCCTGGATTTGCTTCATGGTGACATTGTCCATTTTGAAACATGACCTCAAAAAGCAGGAGCCCGAAGGCCCCTGCTAGTTATGCCGTTAGGCAGTCTGGGTTAACGTGTTTGACAAATGCATTGCCAAGAGATAGGTGCTCAGAGCTTGCGTTGCCTTGACTGTGGTACCCAGCGAAGAAATGGCTTCTTGACTGACTCCGCCCGTACGAGCGATTTGGTCATTCATGGCGTTGAAGCCTTGAACGTCACCGCCACGGAACTTGATCAGCTCCACGATGGAATTGTCCAACTTCAAAGCAGCCAAGATGTTGAGCTCCGGATAGGAGATCTTGCTGCCTTTGGACGCACCGGTAGGCTGGCCAGTCAGATTATCCACCGAGCGGTTGTGCTCAGGAATGGAAATCTTCTTGATCAACAGCTGAGCCTGACGGCGCAGCGGAAGACTCACGACCATGTAGGGTTCTTTGGACAGATAGCGCGGTGCACCGTTCTTACCGTCCATCCAAATGCGTTCGAAGAAGTTGTGACCGAGTCGCTCAGCCACAGCGTAGTTGTTCTCCATCGTGAGCTTGTGAGCGCTCAAGTTGGGAGCCACGATCGAGAGCTTGATTTTACCTTCGGCCAAGTCGCTCATGAACTTGTCGAATTGTTCATCATTCATCGACTTGAACAGACCTTGGTAGATCTCTTTGTTCCCCCCGTTAGGGAGCAACGATTCAATGTTGTCGATGATGAATTTCTCGGTAGCGGCTCGTTTGCCTGCCATGATTAGGATTCCTGATCTGGTTTTACGAATACCACAAACACGTTGGTGTCGGGCTTACTGGAGGCGTTTTCGATCATGTGCAAAGTTCCGCGACTCTTCTTGTCCCAGAACGCAAGCAGATGTGTCAAGACCTTGCCCATTTCAGCGTTTCGAATGTATCCGGCAGACTTGCCGAACTCATCCCAGTTGGCTGGCATCTTGTCACAAGGAACTTTGTTCTCGTAACACCAGCGAATCGCCATGGCATCAGGTCCGTGAGCAGCGTCTCCAGAAATGATCACAAAATTGGAATCCTTAGCCCCAATCATCTTGAGATACTTCTCAAGCGTGTCGGAGAATTCGGCATAATTGTTGTAACTCCGGCTACCAGCCACAACAATCTTCATCTTCCCATCGAGACTGACGTCGTCTTGATGGTGCAAGTAACGATTGGGCTTGTTGAGCTTATCGTCACGGTGCTGACGTACATTGCGAGGATTCAGATCTCCTGCAGTGTACATCTGCTTTAACGCAGCCTGAGTGTCACCCACTTCTGACTCCAGAAGGAAGCGGTTGTCTTTCTCAGGCTTGAAGGGATTCCTGCTCTGATAGCCGTGACGGATAATCTTCCCGATGACTTGGAGGGTTTCACCCATTTCCTCGACCATCAGGCCAATGCGCTCCGTTTGACCGGGCGTGAGTTGATTGAAGTTCTCCGTCACGACTTATTCCTTCATTGCACGGCAGGCGGCAGTGCGTGCTTGGTGATCAAAGGAGCCAGCTCTTCACGGAACAGCTTGGCCCACTCTTCCAGATTCCCCGTGTCCACCAGCATGTAGCGAGCACGGCTCGTTTCTTCTTCCAGCGCACCCACCGTGGTACGCCAGTAGCGGTTGATGAGGAACCGACGCTTGTTCACGTCGACCTTCACGTCCAGAGCGTCCGGATGCACGCCGCGATGCCAGTCTTGGGGACGAGCGTGACCACAGCTGCTCAGAGCTTCGTCGACCACTGCGACAGGATCGATCTGACCCACGCCCTTTTCATCGGGCAGATTGTTTTCGGATGTCATGTTGTTTAGACCAATTGAGTTCTTCCCTGCCTGGATGCGCCGTCACACCTCAGACACTCATGAGAAAGCGCCTCAGCTAGAGACGCATTTACTCACCACACAATCACGTTCACTTCTTGCCTTTGAACTTCCAGGGCACTTCGTGCTTGCTGTTGTACAGCTCGATCGCCTTTTGGGGAGGATTCTCCATCCAGTAAGGGATGTACAGGCCAGCTTGCATGCGCAGCAGATCCATCGTGGACAGGAACTTGAGTTCCTCGTGAGTGCCTTCGAGCGCCCACCAGCCACGCGTGTTGTTCAGGATCCAATCCCAGTCGTATCCCAGATCCTTGATCCGGTCGTACAGCACCTTCGGTGCCACCAGCACGTCGTCGCGAACGTGGTGCCACAGGTACGACATCTGGCACATCTCGGACAGGATGTTCAGAGCACGACGCAGTTCCGGATGCGCATCGATCTTGCGACGCACAGCGGTACGACTGAGCTTGATGTCCGGGCACAGCGCGACCGTGTAGTTCTGGACGTTGCCTTCCAGACCGTAGCGGTCCATTTCCTTGATGTGGTGGAACTCGGTCAGAGATGGCAGCACGCCCTCTTGTTGAGACACGATGATCTGGAAAGCCATGCCAGAAGGACCCGACTTGGAACGCAGCTGACGCAGACTGACCACCGACAGATCGGTATCGTTCTTCAGATCGTCATCAGCATCACGCGGATACAGCGGAGCCTTGGACTCCTTCTCACGCAGCGGGGCCGTGTGATAGCTGTGGTAGCAGTGATTCATCACGAAGGTGTACTTCTCCGGAACACCCTTGATCTTGAGGTTCTCCGGCAGATAGGCCAGCTTCTTGGGCTTGGGATTCTTCGGGTCCATGTTGAACTCGTCGCCCATTTGAGCCACGAGGAACATGTACGTGTAGCTGCCAGCAGTCAGGCCAGGAATCTCTTGCAAGAAGCGAGCCTTTTGCAGACCTTGGCGCATGAAGATCGTGTTGCCGCCAGACTCACCCAGACTGTTGTCGTCTTGCATCTTCACCACGTCGTTGGTGGCGAATTCCGACAGCGAGTCGACTTGAGCCGTGGTCGGCTGAATGATCTCCAGCAGTCCGCTCTTGTCCCGGTTCGGGAAAGGCGTCTTGACCATGATCTGTTTGGAGAACTTGCGCTTGTCCTCCATGAACTTCTTGGCGATGTCGTACCATTCATCACCGCCCGGGTACACCGTGCGGTCAGTGATGATCCAGTCGCCCTCAGTGATCGGATCGCGTCCCTTCAGGTCAGGGTGATGCGAGGCGAACGACTGCAGATGGTGTTCGTGAATGTTGATTTCGGTATCGTACGTGCTCGATGTCGAACCGATGATGCGTGCCAGAACAGTCAGGTTCAGGTAGTGAGCCGTGGTGGACTTGTAACTGTTACCAGCACCCACCACACCTTCGAGGAACCCCACCCCTCCGTTGAGGATCATCTCGTCATGAAGACCCTTGACATAAGTGCCGGTCGGAATGTCAAAGAGACATCCCACATTGATGAGCACCTTCACAGAAGGCGCTGCTTGAAAGACGGTCTGTTTCAGATCCACGTTCTTGTCCTTGAGAATTAGTACTCGTCAGAGAATTGACCAGTTGCGTAATTTTCTACACGTATCTCGAGGTTTTAACCTCATTGTGTGTCGTACACTACACGCTCACATGGCGCAGTAAGTACAGCCAAATATCCATGCCCATTCACTAAAGTGGTGTTGCCCATGCTCAAACATCTCTCTGCTCCCGCAGCTCGTCCTCCGATGGACGTCCTGGTTGCTGTGGACCGCCGCATCGCTCTCGAAGCGGAAGTCATCACCAACTTCTCGAAGTCCGTCTCCAACATGGTGAACAACATCACCAACAGCGTGGGTGCGTTCTTTTCCGGTCTGTCTTACGCTGAGACGCCTGCTGGTCGTAAGGGCGAGTACTCGTACTTCCTGAACAAGATGGACCGCGTCAAGTACGTGGACATCATGCCCAAGACCTTCCATGTCCCTGAAGGCTTCACGGGCGACATCGCCGCTTATGCGGAACATCTGGCAGCGCACACCGAACACGCTGGCAAGATCGCTGTGGAGATCCTGGATCCCTTCAACGACTTCCTGGCTGGCATCCTGAGCAATCCTGACTCTGTCAAGCAAGTGCGCTCTTCGCTGCCGCAAGTCTTCAAGAGCAACCAGATCCGTGAACGTCTGAACAAAGACATCGCTCCGTTCTTCAAGCGTGGCTCCACCGCCAGCGAGACGACCGTGGGTGACGTTCTGGCGCGCAACAAGGACTGGGACCGTGTGGCCAACGCCATGTTCCAAGCCAAGCAGAACCTGGCCCAAGTCAGCCCGAAGGACGTCCAGTCCAAAGTCGACACTGCGGTCGATCTGCTGAACGCGCTGCGCAAGACGGCCAAGGAAGGCACGATCGATGGCATCTCTCCGGAGTCCATCCGCACGCTGAGTGAGTCGGCCGTGGCAGTGGCTCGTGAAGCTGAGTTCTACTCGATCACGACTTACCGCCTGAAGTCGCTCATCAACACGTTCGAACAGTCCATCAAGGAAATCGAGCTCGGTTTCTAAGTAGACGGCATAAACGACACAGTGGAAAGGGATCGCCCTTCCACTGTGTCTCTATGCCGCATTTCAACTCAGGACCGCTTTGTTGTCGATCAGAGTCTTCACGTCAGCACGCATCTCTTCCTTCGAGTAGCTGAGCCACTCGGGGATCTTCTCGATGATTGCGTCGACGCGCTTTTCTTCACTCCCGAAACGGCTGTCCATCAGATCGAACTCGCCCTTGTCACTGCGCCACAGAACTTCACCCAAATGCATGGGTGTGTGCAAGGCTGCAGGATCGTGGGTGAGATGGAAGAGCTGATTGACTTTGGTAGCCGTTCCCTTGTCGAACTTCTTCCCGCTCATTTTCATGGCGATAGAAGAAATCGCAACGATGCGTCTTGTACGCTCGCTGAGATGACGAGCCAGGATCCTTGAAAAGTATCCCTTGACAGAGTTCAGAAGTTTCATAGACGTTCAACCCTGCCGTAGCGCGAGACAAGTGTGAGGATACTTCCACACTCACCGCGCACTAGGTAAGGGCACAGGAGATGTTGACGCTTTAGGTAAGCAGTCGAAGGTTCGACGACTGACCCGCCCAGATTCCTACGCCACCGTCAATCTTGACGACAGTAGCGTATCGGTAAACGCCTTCACCTTCTTGCCACGTGACCACGTGAACCTTCGGGTTGTGCGTTTCAAGCCGTTTCAAAGAATTGCGATCCAAAATGTCAATTCCGGTCGCAAGGCTGAGTTCAACTTTCTTCTCACCGCCGAAAGGATGGTTGATGTCGACCTTCAAAACAGCAACACCAACAACGAGCTCAGGCTTGAGCGTGACTTCGGTTTCCACCTTGTCAGCCTCACCCTTTTTACCCTTCACCACCTTCTGAGTGATGTTGTACAGAACGTCCGTGATCTCTGTAGCAGTGACCCGAGCGTTACCCGAGAGGAAGTCCTCAAGGATACCATTCAGACCCACCAGTTCTTCCGCAGCACGCCAGGCCAGTCGTGCAGGACTGAACTCACGCGTGATTGGCGCCTTGGTCACATGAGTCAGGTCCAGCCGCACACCAGTCGGAGGCTCCAGTGCAGCTTCCTTGTGGTTCTTGAGCAGCTTGTAGACCTGAGGCGTGTAGACCTTGTCGAGGTAGATCTCGAACAGAGCATCGCTGAAGTTGGAGTACTTGCTCTGGATGTGGCGAATGTCTTCGATCAGCGGATCAGGAGTGTCGAGTTTGACGATGCTGTAATTGGCTATGCTTTGACGCTTGCCGTACAGTTCGTCATCCTTGCCATGACCGCCCATGTAGTACACGCCAGGCACGCAAGCGCCAGCAGACGTATTGAAGTACAGACGCTTGTCAGCAATGAACGGATGTTTGTCCGGATCATGCTTCCAGTAGCCTTGAGCAGGCGAGGTCGACATGGAAGCGACTTCCTTGCCTTGAGCGGCTTGGAACACACCCATGGTCGCGAGCTTGTCAGCGGCCTCGTTGCCAGTGTCGCCATCATGACCACGCGTCCAGTCGATCTTGACAGTTGCTCCGTTCAGACGAAGCGCGTCCAGCGTCTGTTTGAGGAACTTCCACTGATCCGCATTCTTGACAGGGAAGCCATCGGACTTCATCCAACCATTGCGTTCCCAGCCGTAGACCCATTCGTTCGCGCCTTCCATGGCGTACTTGGAATCGGTCAGAATCTGGATGTGCTTGACGTTGTGCTCCAGTCCGTAAGACAGAGCACGCGACAGCGCCACAGCCTCAGCAGCATTGTTGGTGTTGAACGGATTGCCGTTCTCACCAGGCACCGTGCCAAAGCCGTCAATGTAATGCAGAGGCATCACGTTGAAGACTGTATTGTCCAGACCTGCTGCGACGTCTTCTTCGTCTTGGACTTTCTTCTCTTCGAGAGTCGGCAGTGCCTTGCCGTTCTTTTGGATCTTGGGCTGGTAGCCGACGTTGGTCGCCACCTCATTGCCACGACCAATACCCTTGACACTGAGAGCAGTGTCGTAGATGTAGCCATGGATGCCGTAGCCGCAGTAGCCAGGATTGGGCCGAGCACCGCCGTCGGTGTAAGCCATCATCCCGAGCACAGAAGGAACGACAACCTTCTTGGCTGTTTCCTTCGCAGGCTTGGCGACCTTCTCTTCAATGACTTCTTCGCTCATGATGAAATAATCCTTGCCAACTCTAAGTGTTCAGATGATTGGCTGGACTTGTATTTTTGAGACTATTTGGAAGGTACCGAACACTGTCGACGATGATCAGCGACAGCTTTCTTGACTCGGTCTTGCTCAGCGCGAATGTACTTATCCAGTACTTCGATGTGATCGACCAAGATCTTTTCACGTGTACGAGAATCAGCTCCCCTGAGCTTGGCTCGCTCCTCTGGAGACAGAGAAGGAATGTTGCCAAGATAGGGTTGGCGAAACACCGGACACCGCACGCCTTGAAATCCTCCGCTAGCCGGAGGAAGAGGCGGAGCAGGAGCGATGATCACAGGAGGCGGAACCACCGGTGCAGTAGAAGCTGCAGGCGCTGGGACAATCGGATCGACGTCCACAGGGTCCACTTCTTCTTTCTGCACGTTGGGAGGGAGCTGAAGTTTGAGCGTGGTCTGAGGTGCGTAATTGATCAGGATCGGATCCTTGATCACCGCACAGCTCGTGCTGACCAAAGCCAGCACCACGCCTATGACGATTTTGATCAGTCTCATTTCTTCTCTCCGTACAACTCTTCCAAACGGCGAAGAGTCTCATCATGTTCACGAAGCGCTTCACGAGCTTTACGCTCACGTTCTTCGTCAGCCTTCTTTTGGTCTTCACGACCACCAAACGGCTGATCAGTAGGAAGGGGCTTCTTGTCGTCAACGGGATTCACCGAACCTGTACCTTGACCATCTTCACGGCGAGCCACGGCAATTTCGTGAATCTTAGAGATGGAAATGTAATTGACGGCCAGTGAACAAGCCAGTGCAAGGATGAGACCTGTGGTCCATTTGTTTTCCTTGACGACTTGCCAAAAGCTCTTACCTCCGAAGAACATTTCCCTGACAAATGGCCACAGCGCCACGAGTGCGCGCAGAATGGCCAGCAGTACTGAACCTGACATTGCAGAACCCCATTTTGTGTGCAGATCGCTTTTTAACGGCTAGAGACAATATGTCAAAGTCCCGCCGTGAATCTTGTTGGATCCACTCAGTTTTAAACACAAGATGTCGCGAGTGATTCGCGATACCTTCCCCCATATAACTCGGTTTGCTCCTCCGGAGAGATGAATGTACACCTCAAAGAGTTTTTGCAACAACGACGTGCTCGTGGCGAATCAGCCCGGCGTCACGTCGCCACTGGGTGAGCTCACCCCGTACGCGCAGACGTTCACGAAGGAGCTGGGCACCTACGCAGATTCGACCAAGCCGAATCTGACCCTCTACAACTTCCGCAGCTACCAAGACACCGACGCGGTGAAGATGGATCCGCTGCTGGTGGCGCAGACCATCGGGTTGATGGATTTCATCTGGAACATCGTGCTGACTACCACTGGTCAGCTGTTCTACGATGAGATGCTCAACCAGATCATCTCCTACGGTGGAAGCCGCGGAATCACGAACGTCGAGATCGGTCCTGTGGTTCAGCGCGGTGACCGCTGGGCTCCGAACTGGGTCAAGTTCACGAGCGACAAGGTCACGGGTGAGAACGAGAACACCGTGTGGCTGGCCATCGAATCGTTCGTCTCGGAATACTCCGAGTACGAGATCGTGGTCGTTCCTCCGCTCCTGCCACTGGACATCTTCTTCCAACCTGGTGCTACGGTTCAGGCTCGTGTCAATGAGCTGACTACCACCAAGATCGTGGAGATGCTTCAAGAGGCTCGTGGCGAGCATCCGGAGACGTTCCAGAATGCCGATGTCTACAAGTACATCAATCCGCTGAACTCCCAACACACGTTCCTGGTCCCCTGGCCTGTTCTGATCTATGGACCAGCTGGCAACAACCCGGACGCGATCAAGGACGCACTGGTCGAGTACATCTTGGCCAACAGCTCCTACACTCGGGCTCAGTGGACGGACATCTTTCCCGACATCTTCAAGCGCACCGAATTCATCCTCGTGCCTCACTGGCACAAGTACGCCATCCCCAACATGACGCTCAATGGCGCGGGCGTGTACTCGGCTCTGTCCAACAACTCGCAGGCTCTGGCCTTGCTGGTCCAAGTGGCCAACCAGTACGCTCCAGCTCACGTGAACGCTCACGGCGCGACCATGAGTCATCCGTATCGCTCGCTCATGATCGGGACCATCGGCAGTGCCGAGAATCGTGATCAGCTCTTCGAGCTGGTTCAGGTGTTCAAGGACTACATCAGCGTGAGCACTAGCAGCGGTGACTTCAACCGCATGAACCCGATCACCCAGAACTGGGTCACGATGATCACCAACATGCTGGTCGTGGCTGAGACGATGGGTGAGTTCACCACCATTCCGCAAGGGATGATGAAGATGAAGCGTGACGGGATTCTGTACGTTGTCAAGACGTACCAGAACATCCAGTACCTGATCGCTGCTCGGAGTTCGATCTACGCGTTGCTGGGACTCGATCCTAATGAAGGTGTGTGATGGGGCCGATTCCGCCACTCCAGTCAACCGGGACTTATCAGCTCAAAGCCCCGTTTGACACACAGATCGTCGCAGGTGTCTCGTACACTTGCGTCGCGCTTCGCAAGCTGGTGGATTTTATCCACGATGGTCTGGATCCGTATTCCCTCTTCTACCTGCCTCGCGGTTTGGACCAAACGGTCTACGCGCAAGCTCAGGCTCAAGGAGAGGTGATCGTCAGCTTGCAAAGCACTGGCGGGCAGTGGATTCACGTTCCCAGTGATTACATCCTGAACTACCCTAACATTGGCGGCATTCGTTATACCGCCCTCGTGCTGGGGATTAGTTTGGGCCCAATCCCTGACAATCTGAACTTGTCTGCGGTCAAGCAGAAGATCAAGGACGTGGTTCGCGACTACATCGGCGTGACGTCGGACGTGCAAAGCGTAGCAGTATCGGAATCCAAGTCGGTCAATGAACAAGACCACTTGGCTATCGAGACTGCGCGCCAGCAAGCCATCACGACCACGACGACGGACTTCGCAAGGCTTCAAGCCATGACTGTGGAACGCGACGCGCTTCGCATTCGCAATCAAAAGCTCGAAGCTTACATTGCTGCCAACCGACCTCCCGGAACTCCTTCTCCGTGAAACTTCTAGACTGGCGGGGGAAACCTCGCCAGTCTATGCTCGAAATTATTTGATCTAGTCCCATCCAATCGAGGATCCAAATGGCCACTCAAGTCCAACTCGCTTTCCAAGCCATGGAAGATGCGCTCATCGGGCGCTTGTCCAACAGCTTGCAACGCGATCCTACCACCGGCACGCTCACGCCTCCTGGCGACATCTACGTGCAAGGTCAAGTCCACATGCAAGAAGGTGGTTACATGAAGTCTGACGGCTCGCATTACACCGAGCCAACGTAAGAAGAAAGTGGATCAGGTCAATCTCCCTGAGAACATTCAATCAAGGTCCGCTAACTTCTTGATCTCAAAGGTCTAGGAGAGGAAATGGGCGACATCTCAACAAATGGTCTCACAGCCGGCTCCAGTATCGATTCTGCGCAAAAAGGTCTCCTTGACGCAGTCATCTGGCTTAACCGGTTGACCAAAGTAATTACTCTCCCAGTGTCTACTGAACCCCTCAAATTTACGACGCAAGTCGAGTTCCCGTTGGGGATCAAAGTCCTGGATGGCCGGATTGATTCTTATCGCCCAAATGGAGCCACCGCAATCCAGCATTTTGGATTGTTCCGTGGCACAGGTGCGGGCGACGGTGCTTTCCTCAGTACTACTGGCGACAATAGTAACGGGGTAGCATCGGTATCCTTGCAAGCCGGTGCAAGTAATCCTCCGCTGTCTGTTTTCAAAGACGGCAATGTTTCTGTTGGCAGCGCGACTCCGAATCTTCGATTGAGCATTCGAGGAACGGGAACCACCGCTGGCGTGTTCTTGGAGACAGCTTCGGCTCCTATCGGATACTTCGGTGCTGAACCAGGTTTTGCTGGTGGTAACGGAAATGCTACGAATGTGATGTTGGGAAGCTACCTGGGCGATGTGCTGTTTGGCATCGGTTCCATGGAGTACATGCGACTGACCAATGCAGGCCATGTTGCTCACGGCATCACTGCTGTGAGCCAGTTTGGTCTGACGGGAACTGCACGCATTCACCAGATCCACAACAAGGGCGTGGTTGCGAATTCACAATCGCACCTCATCTTGACATCCGGCGCTGGCGCTATCGCTTCGTCGCTGGTGGGTTCCCTCACATGGGGCTTGCCTTCTGTATCGAGCGATGCGCTGGGAAGACTAGCCAACATCAGTGTCGCTACAGCAGCGAGTCATACCGCAGCTGCTCCGGCTGGTGTTTGGTATCTGGGTGTCAAAGGACCGACTGACGCAGCTCCAGTTGCTCGTGTCGTGGTTCGTGAAACAGGGAACGTCATCATCGGTAGCGATACCGACACTGGCGGGATTCGAAAGCTCAGCGTGTTTGCCGCTTCAGGGGGAGAGGCAATTCACGCAAAGACACTGGGTGTCAACGATACACCTATCTCGACTTGGAACACAGCGACGTCGGGTAACAACCGTTTTGTCTCGTTCCTCACTGAGGCTAACGGTACCGAGCGTGGTGCCATTTACTACAATCGCCTGACCAACTCAATGTCGTACGCACTGCTTTCGGACTACCGAATGAAGACAGTGACGGGCGAGTTGACAACGTCTGGAGATTACATCGACCGTCTCAAGCCGTGTGTCGGATTCTGGAACGAGAACAAACAACCGTTCGTGGGCTTCTTAGCTCACGAGTTTCAGGAAGTCTCTCCAGGATCTGTCTTCAACGAGAAAGACGGCGTAGATGCGGAAGGTAAACCCATTCTTCAGCAGATGGACTACAGCACACCAGAGACGATGGCAAATATCATCGCGGAGCTGAAGGCTATTCGAGCGAGAGAGAAGCTCAAAGATCAAGCGATCGACGAGCTGAAGTTTGAGGTGTACCAACTCAGGCAGCGTCTGGATTACTGACGGCATAGAGCAGGAGTCCTAGGACTCCTGCGTCTTATGCTGCTTTATGTCTCTTACGCCATTTCGACGTGAAGGTTGTAAGCATCCCGTGTTGGAAGAACAATGTTCTCCTTATCCAGCACACACACCTCAGCGTTGTTGAAAACCCCGTAGTGATTCTCAAAGTGAGAAACCAAGTAGAGCTGTGAGAACGGCAATTGCTCCATGAACATGCGAACAGCATTCATTCCGCTGACACGGTGAGTGTCGTCAAACGAAGCTGCAAACTCATCCAGTAGCAAAGGTGCTTCACCCAGACCCAGATTCCCCATGGCAATGATCTTGAAAGCCAGATCGATCACCTCCATCTGTCCCGTGGATCCATTACCAACGTCAGGTACCTTCTTCTCAGAAGCACCCACGATCATGGGGAATTTGTAGTTGAGCTCAGTCCCATCTTCAGAGTCGAACTTGGTGTCAAGAATCTCCAGCTTGTAAGCCCAGATCTTCCTGATGATCGCGTTCATCTTTCGAGTGTAGTTCTTGATGAAGCCAAACAAGCCTTCAGCAATCAAACCGTCACTCGGAGACATGGATTCAGCCAGCTGCTTAGCTACGGCTTCTTCCTTGACCATGCGCTCCACAGAACGCTCCAGGTCCTCCACAATCCCACGCTGCATGAGAAGCTCCGACAGACGCGATTGCTTTTGTCCTAGCTCGATCTGATGCTCTTTCAAGCAGTCATAGATGACTTCGTTGCGAGTGGCTTTCACCAACTCATCTACGCCTTCATTCAAACGCTTGACATACGCCTTGATCTTGTCGTCGAGTGTAATGAACTCTTGGACTCGCGCAATGGTCTTGGTCTCATCAGAGATCTTCTGGCTGAGTCGGTACTGAGTCGCTGTGTTACGAGACATCTCAGCGTCGAGTTCTTCCATTCGACGTGTGACTTGAACAATGTCGGTGTCACTGGTCTTCATGGAGAGTTCGATCAACTCCTTCACACGGCTAATCTCTTGCTCGACTGTCTCAGCCTTGAGCTCAAGATCCAGATCATGTCGCAAGATGCCGAGTTGAGTCAGAGCAAACCGAGGAGAGTTCTGAACGTACTCACCTTTGATCAGATAGTCCCAGAACGGAGCCAGTGCCGTGACGTTCCTGGTCATTCGAGTGAACTCACGGAAATGATTCCCGTAAGTCATGTTGTCTCGGATAACCTTGGACCACTCCTCCTTTTGCTTTTCCAGCTCAGGAAGCTTCTCAGCAAGATCTTTGATCCTCTCACCGAGTTCGTCGTAGACCAAGCGATTGAAGCCAGGCATCCAGCGATGAGTGCACTTGGGACACTCGACCTCCCCGCCCTTGACCACTTCGTCCAGATGGAGCTTACGGTGCTTGGCGTCTTCGAGCTGGCGATTTCCTTGATAGACCTCGTTGCTCAGTGCTTCGAACTTGGCTTCAGCTTCTTGCAGCTTGGCTTGTCCGTACTTACGCTCAGAGTTCTCAGGGATTACCGTCAGGAGTTCTTGAAGCGGCTCCATGATGGAGTTCAATGCCACAGAAGCTGCAGATGAATGAAAGCCTTCCAGATTCAAACGACGAGCCTGCAGGTGAGTGTCGCGCTGAGACTGGAGTTCTTTCAAGCGATCCTTGAGTTGATCCAGACTCTGGGCACTGGACCGCATGTGTGCTTCGTGCTTTTCCTTGAGTCCGTTGTACTCTTGCATCGCTCGGTTAGCACTGGACTGATGCCAGGTGAGCTCTTGCCTGTACTCATCAAGCTTGATCTTGACTGCGTCCAGAGTCAACCACGCGCCCAGAGAACCACTGTGCAGATGCAGTAGTCGTTTGGACATGGCGGTAATCTCTGCTTGCAGACTTGCTTGCTGATTACCCAGCTCAGGCACGCTCTTATCGACGTCAGCACGCAGCTCATACAGCAACGTGATTTCGCGACTAAGCTTACCGATGTCAGAGTTGAGCTTTTCAATCTCTTCAATCGTAGCGATCTTAGCAGTCTCCACCACCAGTCGCTTCTTGGCCAGCTTTAAAGCACCTGACGTATCACGGTGACGCTCTTTAGCTCGTCCATACACCAGTAGCGCGTAGTCGTAGTTGACATCGCACAAACGAGTGAACCATTCACGCCTTGGCGTAGGCTTCATTTTGGTGAAGCGAATCTTGCCAATGAGAAGCTCGTGAATCTGGTCGTCGTAGCCGAAGTGATCTTTGACCAGATCCTTCTGTGCCGTGACAGTTCCACCGGTATTGAGCTCGAGCCCGTCGACTTCAAACGAGTGCGAGGTCTTACCCTCAAAGTCTGTCGTCAGAATGTACTCTTTGCCACGGTGAGTGTAGCAGATTTTCTTGGAACCATCCTTTGTATAGTTGTCTTGATCAGCTGGCAAAGGTGACAGCTCAGCAAGCAGCGAAGATTTACCACTCCCGTTCGATCCCAGGATCAACTGGTGACGTTCATTGGGCGTGTATCTGAAGAAGTTGATTTGATTCAAAGCGAAACGCTCAAACCCTTTCAACTCGATGTAATTCATTCTCATGGATATGACCTATCCTTTTCACAGAGGATTGCGCATATCTAGAAAAAATAACTCTGGAACTCGCAATGGCTGATGACCAATCCCTGCTCAGGGTAAAGAGCGTGGCTATCGTGGCGGCTAACAAGCCCTTGGATAGCAAAGAGATCGAGTGCGTCTTGATCGAGACTTCCGCGATGCTCGACGGAGAGCTCACGGACGACATCCAAGACTACGAAGCACAAGGACAAGACTCCCAAGGCTCCAAGTTCAAGATCAAGCTCAAGACCACTTCGTCTATTCGAGCGGTCTGGCGTCCTGACAGCGGCTCCAACCGCACCACAGCTCCTGACGTGCGTCGTGGTGAAAAGGTCAAGGTCTACCAGTTCGCAGATTCTGACATCTTCTACTGGACGATGTGGGACTACGAGCCTGACTACCGCAAGCTCGAGACCGTCGTCTATACCTGGAGCGCGACCAAGGACGAGAAAGCCAAGGCAGGGTACGACAACCAGTACTCGCTGGAAGTCTCCACCCATCGCAAAGTCATTGCACTTCACACGACAACCGAAAACGGTGAGGCGTGCAAGTACGATGTCCAGTTCAACACAGGCGAAGGCACTGTGACGATCATGGACGACATTGGCAACTACATCCATCTGGATTCTGTCAATGCTCGCATCCAGCTCAAGAATGCCGACGAGTCTTGGATCGACATGGACCGCAAGGACATCAAGATCACAGCACCTGACAACATCTTCATGAAGGCTGGTAAATCCATCCAAATGGAAGCAGGTACGCTGATCAAGTCCAAGGCAGGTTCTGAGATCAACGACCAGGCACCGGCCATCAATACGAAGTCCACCAAGACCACCAACACGGTTCCTCTGACACTCTTCACAGGCAACGTGACTGTCACGAACATGCTCGATACCAAGAGCTTTGGCTCTGGTGTGGGAGGTGGTTCGTTCACGGTCAAGAGTCCTGGTACTTTCGAGCGACCTGTGGTTGTCCAAAAGCTCACCTCACTCGAGCCTATCGATGCTCCCAACGTCGACTAAGCAGCATAAAGAGCAGGAGCCAGGAGGCTCCTGCTCTATGCCGTCACCTCACGAAAAGCATGGCGTGTGCTGTGCCACCCAGTTTGGGATTGTTGGCGTTTTGGATGAAGCTGTTATTGGCATCCACACTACCATCACGAATCCCCCAGGGACCACAGTGATTCCACAAGTCATCGGACTCAGTGCCGTAGTACTCCGAATTCATCCCGTTAGGAGTGAGACCGTACGAGGAAATCGGCGTCATGTCTCGCATGTGATACAGAGCTGAGCCAGCAAGTACCACGGATTGAGCCACGCCGGCAGCAAGTTGCATGGCTGGGAAAATGTTCGAACTGTAGCCACTGGTCGTGTCAGCTTTGATGACCGAGTACGAGGTGTTGTAGTCGATCGCTCCGTCCGCTGTCATGATCGACGTGATCGGAACATTGCTTCGCTTGTAAGCAAACGGACCGATTGCGCTGTTGTACTTATTCAGCCGATTGCAGAACATGAACTCGGTGATTCTTGCTCCAGCGTTGTACCAGTTCTTCCAACCCAAGTGATAAGCTTGCTCGTAGCTGTTGACCGCACCGTAAGCATCACCCAACCATCCCCAGTTGGAAGAGGTCAGTCCAGTCTGTCCAGGATGCGTTCTCGCAATGAGCATCCAGCCGCCACCATCAAGCTGCATTTCACAGTGCACTTGCTGAGCTGCTGATGCTTGAGTTGGCTTGACCCAGTACAGACCGCTCGTTTGCGTGTTGGTGTAGCCTTTGATCTGTTTGGCAGAAGTGCCAGCTCGATAAGGGCTAGAGCCGTCGACAATGCGTCTACGCCCTACCTTCCCCATGGCTCCGATAGAAGCGAAACCCATACACTTTCCTTTCAGTGAGCATAAGCAGCCCTGGGTGCGCACCCAGAGCCACTCTAGCTTTCATACAATGAGACCTCAGGCAACCCAGCGAAGGAAACCAGACAGATGCTGCTGAATCGGCACCAGTTTCCACAGTGCCGGATCGATCGGTGCGAGCTTCACAGTCGCGCCACGAGCCCAGATCAGAGAGTTCTTGTCAGACAGGAACTTGACCTCGGTCGCGTTGTGATCGGTGATTTCGTAGTCCAGGATGTCTTCTTCACTGACCGGATACGGCAGCAAAGGAGCGATCTGATCACGCCACAGTTCACGCGCTGTGATCGGAAGGCGGGTGATCTGGATTCGGAAGCTTGCTCCGACACCGTTGTCCTTGAGGTAGTCTTCCAGATACCGGCGACGGTACATGAAGCCTGCCACACGAGACAAACGGAAGTCGTACTCAGGATTGACGTGCGCACTGATGTAAGTGTTCGGATCGTATTTCAGATCCGGACGAGCGTCCAGCTCCATCGGTGGCTTGAAGAACCGGATGACCGGCTTAGGGATGCGGATCTTTGTCGACTCGTAAATGAGGTCAACCAGCAAGTCTTCGCTGGTCTTGCCCAAATCCTTGTCGTCGATGACCACGCAGTTGTTGATCGTCTGCATTGCTTTTACGCTCCAGGTGTGATCTTCAAATCACTGCCGATCTTGAGGAAGTGAGCACGCCCGACTTCCACCGCGTTGTTGGGAATACGCGAATCGTCAATCGACACGAGATCAAGCTCAGGGACGGTCGTGAAGACGTAATTGTCACGACTGCTGTTCATGACAGTCAGTGCCCAGAACGGTTCTTCGTAGACGCGCCAGTAGTTGTCCACCTTGCCCAAACCGTTGACCAGAGCGTGCTTGGGCTCTTCGTAAACAGTGTAGGTGTTGAGTAGACGATTCTGTCCGAGATCTTCTCGCTCGAGGAAGAGGTTCTCGTTGTCGATAAAGACAAAGAAGCTCTGACTCATGGTCGCGTACTTCGTGAGCACTTCGTCTGAGTACAGCTCCGCTACCGAGACTTGCTTGTCGTTCTGAGCGATGGTCTCCAGCCCCAGGAACGAGAAGTCAAACACCTTGCTCGATTCGAAGAACCGATGAGGCCAGGGAAGGTTCTCGAAGTCCACAGCAAACGTGCTGTCGCTGACTCGGAAGAAGGTGCTCGTGTCAAGCAGGTGAAGGTAGCCGCCCAGTACCAGCATGGCCGTCTTGGTGGGGCGCTCCACACCCGTGTCGATGTACATCGTCTTGCCCAGAGGTTGATCCGGGTTGCGACGATGAATCATCTCAGGCGTGATGGTGACGAACTCCAGCTCACCGAGCTGCATGAAGTTCAAGATCCCCATCGTGTCTTTGCCAGAGGAGCGGCAAGTCTTCATGCCGTCAATGACGTAGAGTCGATCGCCGTCCGTGTCGGTGCGATGGAAGAATCCGTTGATGTTCACGAGCGACGTCTTGAACAGCGTACGGTAGTCGTCCTCCACCAGGCCAGCTTTGGTCACCGCCAACCAGTCTTTGTCACCAGGAGGAATTTCAACATCCGGGTGAACATTAGGGTTGACGGGTTGGACTTTGAACTGAGCTCGACGAGCGTCGGTATAAAAAGCGTATCTCGTGCTGATGCTCGGGATATCTGCCGTTGTGGGCAGCGTATCGTTTCCCAAAGCCGTCAGCATTTCAGAAAACGTCAGCGAAGAGGTGTTGTACTTGGGGCGAAGATCTGCCAAGTTCAAGCAGCGCTGGGTGGGGTAAAACGGATTGGTCAAGATGACGAACATCTCTTCGTATTGCGAGAAGAGAGTCGACATCATGAGATTGGCAATCGCAACCTCGGTCCACCTAGCCCCCGACGTCGTGGTCCGGCCAAAGGCCTTGACGAGGTTATACATGAGACTAATCCTTGGGTAATCTATTAGACAAGCGCCGCCGCAGGCGCCTCTGATTCAAATAATGTGATCGGTTATCCTCGTGATTCCCGTCAGCAATTACGACCTTTTGCACGTCTAAAAGGTTATTAGCACGTGCACGTGATCGCACACATCCACTAAAGGGGTGCCTGTATGGCCGACCAATTGCTTCCATTCGATCCGGCCGGGAACAACCCCGTTTGCCGCATTGTGGATGAGCAGCAAATCCTCACTGCTCACAATTACAAAGACATCTATTTCATCGTTCCGCGCTGGGCACCGTTCTTTGCTGCCAGTCTGACGATCTCGTTCAAGAACTCTGACGGTTCGACGCGAGTGCTGGTCGAAGGTATCGACTACTACTTGGCGCACCAGTTCATCGATGCGTCCAAGGCATGTGCCAAGCCGATCTACGGCTCGATCGAGTTCCTGGACAAGTCCATCCAAGGCGTCATCAAACTGACCTACCAGTCCATTGGTGGCGTCTGGACGCTGGACACGCAGCAGATCGCTGAACTGCTGGCCGACCGTCTGCACAACCCGCGCATCACGTCGTGGGAACAAGTGGTCGAGCGTCCGATCGACTTCCCTGTCATCGATCACGAGTGGGATCTCGTGGACATGGTGGGTGCTTCGGAAATCGTGGAAAGCTTGGACAGCATTCAAGATGCGATCCTGTCCTCCACGGGTGGTGGCCTGGCTTCCCACGTGGCCAACAAGAGCAACCCTCACGAAGTGACCAAGCTTCAAGTGGGTCTGGGTAACGTCCAAGACTACCCCATCTCGACGACTCAGCAAGCTCAAGGCGGTACGAACAACACATCGTACATGACGCCTGTGCGTACCCGTGAAGCGATCATCGCTCTGGGTGCGGACGCTGTGGCTGCTCACGCGAACCGTACGGACAACCCTCACATCGTCACCAAGGCTCAAGTCGGACTCGGCAACGTTCCGAACTACGCCATGGCGACGTCGCAAGAGGCCACGCTCGGTACGTCGAACACGACTTTCATGTCGCCTCAATTGGTGGCACAAGTCGTGGCTGTGGTCAACACTGCGCTTCAAGCGCACGTGAACAACCATCTGAACCCTCACGACGTGACTAAGGACCAGATCGTCCTGAACAACGTCCAGAACTTCGCGATCGCCTCGGTGACCGAAGCTCAACAGGGTCAGATCAACACGGCCTACATGACGCCGCTGCGCACTGCGCAAGCAATCGCAAGCCAAGTGTCGGTGTCGATCCAAGCGCACACGCAGGACTTCAACAATCCTCACAACACCACGAAGGCGCAAGTCGGTCTGGGGTTGGTGGAGAACTTCAGCATTGCCTCGGCACTCGAAGCAGTTGATGCCACGGTGGTGAACAAGTACATGACGCCTCAGCGAGTTTCGCAGGCGATCACGTCTCAAGTGGGCAACGCTTTCACGAGCCACTTGAATGCGGACAACCCGCACAACATCACCAAGACGACCGTGGGCCTGGGCAACGTCTCGAACTTTGCCATGGCCTCCGTGGCTGAGGCTCAGCAAGGCACGGCGCTGGACCGGTACATGTCTCCGGCTACCACGAAGGCTTTGGCAACGCAGATCATCGCTGATCACGTCGCTGACCAGAACAATCCTCACGGTACCACCAAGCTGCAAGTCGGCCTGGGTAACGTGGAGAACTTCGGCATCGCCACGCAAGCTGAAGCCGTCAACGGCGCTGCGACTGACAAGTACATGACGCCGCAACGCGTGGCTCAGTACGTCGGACCTCAGCTGACCACGGCAGTGGCTGCTCACGCTGATCGCACGGACAATCCGCACCAGACCACTGCTGCTCAAGTGGGCGCGTACACGACTGCACAAGTCGATACGCTGCTCCAAGGCAAGCTGGCTTCTGACGGAACCGCTGCGAACGCTCTCAAGCTGGAAAACCAGTCTGTGGCGCAGATCGTGAGTCAATCGACTGCACAAGTGCAAGCTCAGCTCGATGGCTTCAAGTCCCAAGTGGTGGACTCGGCTTTCCTGCGCTCGTACACGGCAATCGAAGGCAACGAAGCAGGTTACCTCTGGGTCAAGCTCGGCACGCTCGCGCCTGTCGCTGGTCCCGTGGCTTCGGATGAAGTAGCCAACGCCAAGACTGACAGCGTCTGGTACTTCACGGGTGGTGAGAAGATCGACGCGCTGTACAGCGCGATGTTCTACGTGCACGCTTCAATTCGTGACACGGGCTCTGACTTCCCCCCGGTGCGTCTGAACGTTCAAAGTCTGGACAAGGATTTCGATCCTGATCTGCGCTTTGCCTGGACGTGGGATGCAGGCACCAGCACTGCGACGGTCTACGCTCGCCTGTCCAACGGCTTCATGCCGATGACACTGGTGAACCTGGCTAAGGGCGGCGCTACGCTTGCACTGGAGTATGTCGGTCCGGAAGAGCCTGACGACATCGTCAACGAAGTCGCTCCAGTGAGCCCTGCCACGGGTACCGTGAGTCAGCAAGAGTTCGATGAGCTGCAACAGCAAGTCGATGATCTCACCTCGCAAGTGGTGGCCGGTCTGAACAGCATCGCTCAGGCGATTCAGTCCATGTGATGAGAGGCTAGCCGGTGTCATGCTGGCTAGCTAGTCCTCCTACAAAACGGAACCGGAAATGGTTATCACTCCAATTCGATACCCACTCGATCCCACGGGTACGAACGCGAACAATTTGGTGCAAGGAGAAATCCACACGCTACCGAATCGAACCGTTCGTGCCGTGGCGCCCCTTTACGGCGCGTTCTTCGCTGAGTCGCTGGTAATCACTGACCTGGCCAACAATCAGGTTCTGACCAGCGGTCAGTACGTCGCCACCGAGATGTACGAGTTCCCCACGGGGCGCTACGGTAAGGAAATCGACGGCATCATCCTGATCAAGGACACGTCGGTCTCCAACAACATCTCGCTGACGTACCAAGCTCTTGGCGGAGAGTACGGCTACAACGTCGAAGCGATCATCTCGCTGCTCAACAGCCTCGAGCTGGACAATCGTCCGGTGCGCTGGCCCGACATCATCAACAAGCCTGCAGCTTTCGTTCCGGCGTCGCACTTCCACGACATCGGTGACGTGTATGGCTTCGAGTACGTCGTGCACGCCATCGAGCGTCTGCGTCAAGCCATCCTCATCGGTGATGCGGCGTCTCATGACGAGATCCTGCGCTACATCGATGCCACGGCTGCTGCGCTCGAAAATCGCATCGCTATCGTCGAGTCGGGACTGGCTGCTCACAAGGCAGACTTCAACAACCCGCACAACACGACGAAGACTCAGGTAGGACTCGGCTCTGTTGAGAACTACCCGGTCGCGACCGAGCAAGAAGCACGTGACGGTCTGGTCACCAACAAGTACATGACGCCTTTGCGTGTTGCCCAAGCGGTGGATACGCAAGCTGGTGCTCTGGTTCGCGCTCACGTCCAAGATCAGAACAATCCCCACAATACGACCAAAGCACAGGTCGGTCTGGGACTCGTTCAGAACTACGACGTGGCCACGGAACAAGAGGCTCGTGAAGGCACGGTCACCAACAAGTACATGACTCCGCTGCGCGTGTCGCAGGCGATCAATACTCAAGCTGGTGCTTTGCTGGCAGCGCACGTCAACGACTTCAACAATCCTCACCAAACCACCAAGGCACAGGTGGGATTGGGAAGCGTTGACAACTACGCTACGGCCACTCAAGCCGAAGCAGAAGCAGGCCAGCTCAACACGCGCTTCATGACTCCTCTGCGTGTGGCTCAAGAAGTTCAGGTTCTGGCGGTGACGCCTCTGAACAACCACATCCAGAACCAAAGCAACCCGCACAACACGACCAAAGCCCAAGTGGGTCTTGGTAACGTGAGCAACTACCTGACTGCCAACGATTCCGAAGCCACCGCGGCTACGGCAACCGATCGGTTCATGTCTGCCAACGGCACACGCCTGGCCATCATGAACTACGGCGCTCAGCTGGTGAACGCTCACGCGGGTCGTACGGACAATCCGCACAGTACCACGAAGGCCCAGGTGGGTTTGAGCGAAGTTCAGAACTACGGCATCGCTTCTGAACAGATGATGATTGACGCGGCGAACAACACGTCGTACGTCACGCCTTATCTGGTCGGTCGTGCCTTGGTTTACTACGCTATCAACCCGCTGAACAACCACGTCGGCAATCAGAGCAATCCTCACAACACGACCAAGGGTCAAGTGGGATTGGGTAACGTTGACAACTTCCCCACGGCAACTCCTGCAGAAGCTGTGGCCGGAGCACGCAACGATGCCTTCGTGACGCCTTACGGCATGAAGCAAGCCATCGATGCCTCCAAGGCTTCGACGACGATCCAAGTGGTCAACTCCGACTGGGGCTATCACTACGATCCGGCGACTGGCTACCTGAAATGCTGGGGACGTAGTCCGTCGCTGTACGACAACAACGCTGTCTTCTTCTGGTTCCGTAAGGGATTCTCGAAGCTGCGTTCGTTGCAAGTCACGCATTACTCTGTCGCTGAAGCTGGCAATCACAGCCAGACCAGGATTTACGAGATGGCAGAACTGACGTTCGCCTGTCTGAGTCTGACAGTGGGTGTGCGTGGTTTCGGTGGTATCCCGTATCGTGACGTGGGTGGTCAAAATGCTGACAGCTGCTACATCACCTACATGGCAGAAGGTTTCACTGACCCGTTGTCATTCACGGATGGTCCGCAGTCGTACGCAGTGATGTCGACGTCCAACCTGGCAGCCGCTAGCGGAACCGACAACATCGGCAACGGCGGTATGGAAGGTCCTTGGACCGGGACGTATCCGAGAAATTTTAACTCGGGCGGCAGTAGTGGTGGCGGTGGGGCTGGCGGCTCCGTAGCGATTACTGCATTCATGCCCAACTCGGATAAGCGCGCCGGTGAGATGGTCCCTGGAGATGATCTTGTTCTTCTGAACGAGAGCCTCGACGGGGTCAAGCCTGGGAAGGTGATCACGAACCGTATTTCTGGACAATTCCTCTTGAAGCTGGTTTCTGAATCTGGCATCAAGCTGACTTGCTCGGACAATACGCCGCTGACACTGGAAGACGGCTCTGAGATCAACTCAACAGAAGCTCTGGGAGTCAAATTGCCTGTGCAAGATGACAAGGGCTTCCGCTGGGAAGAGATCGTGGCTGTGGAGAAGGTCGGATACGGTAACGTGGCCACCATCTTCTGTGAAGACCAGTGCTACGCGGCAGGTGATGAGCCTGGACGCTATATCTGGACGCACAACGCGACTGGAAACGCGAAGACTTAAACACTCTTCTCATAATTGGAATAGAGGGCCTACAAGCTCTCTATTCCTCTTATGCCGTGAATGTTACGTCAGTGATAAATAAATCGATTGTAGAGCGTTTTGATGCGTTCTAGATAGGCGGCATAAAGAGCAGGGATTGCTCCCTGCCTTTTATGTTGTCAATGGCTTATTTCCCAACTGACTCGACCTTAAATTCAATTGGCCGACCCGTTGGAAGAAGCACACTCTCACCTTGCGTCATGTAGTAGCCAATTAGCTCGAGTGGATACTCGTTGTTTTTGGCTATCGCTGCTACCAAATCCATGTCGATGTGGAGCAACTGGTCTTCGTACTTAGAAGCATCGATAGACACAACGACGTCGCCGAAACGCTTGGCTGTTCCTTCGTGAAAAGAAAAAGACAAGGGGTTCTTTGGCTCGTAAACCATAACGTCGCCAGGTTTGGCATTGATCTTGCGACTAAAGAACCCTTCCCTTTTGATCCCCATCTGATCCTGGATAGTGCTCAACTCGAAGCCACGGTAAAGCTTCTTGTGTGTGTTTGGCTTTTGAATCGGCTTGAGAATTCTTTCAGCCTCACGAAGTTGTGGTAAAAGTTCTCGATTTGGTAACTGAATCCAGCTACGGATAACGTCCAGAATTTTTGGATGTTTCAGCATCGACTTAACGATGGATTGATCGATGTCTTCTTCCTCAAAAGTAACATCAGGCCAGTTACTGCCGATGAGACTACCGATCGCCATCCAAAACCGCTGCTTAAAAGTGTGCTCTCGCTCACTGCGGTTCATCATCTTTTCCAGCGCAATATGAGTTTTCCTCTGCGCATGGAGATTAACGAGATGTTTGATCCGCATGACGTTTACCGACTGCTTTCGTCGCCCGCAGCTTCATCCTGGACGACAGGAGTTCCGCTATGGAAGTCACCGCGGTACTCATGGTCGCCGGGATCCTCGTCCTTCTTCACGTGAGGGTTCGGCGTGATGAAGTACCTGCCGTAGTACGAGCGGATCTTGGCTTGATCGTCAGCGCTCTTGGAGTCACCCAGGAGCATTTCCTCGACCTCGAAAGGCAGCGCAGGAATCTCGACTTCTTCCTTCATCTCCAGGTCGATCTTGGCCACAGGAGCGTAGGAGCCGTCAGCCATGATGAACATGTCGACTTCGAAGACCAGGTCGGTTCCAGCGATCGGGAAGCTGTAGCGATCCTTGTACATCGAAGAGCCGCACAGATAGCTAAACAGCTCGAACGCGTCCTTGCTGGAAGGGTTCGGAACTTCCAGACGCTTGCCCGGGCCAAGCACTGCCTTGAGCGTTTCGACGTACTCTTCAGTTCCGCCCTCAGTGGGAACACCGCGACCGTCCACGAAGCTTACGGCACTGATGCGACGCACGCGAATCCCGCCCTTGGCGACGTTCTCGTTCGTCTTGGGCAAGTCGATCTTGTACTGCAGTTGACGCTCGACCTTTTGAGCCTGAGACAAAACGCTCAGGTCTTTGATTCGAACGTAGATCTCTTTCTCATGCTCGAGGAAGAGTTTCCCGTCTTGCACATCCTCCAGTGCAATACCAGCCATCGATTGGATAGCCCGATGAAGATGCTTGATACGCATTTCTTGCTTTCGGCAAAAGGGTTAAGGTAAAAACCAATATTCAATACACAAGATGAGGTGCGGCATAAAACGACTAGAGCCAGACCTCTCAGCCCAGCTCTAGTCGCTCTACAGTCAGGTCATTTGACCGGCGTCGTCAACACCTTCAAGATGTCAAAGATCGCTTTGAAAATCTCACCCAGGAAGCTTCCTTGGAAGTCTCCTCCCTTGACGACGTAGACGTACAAGATGGCCAGCACAATCAAGCCAACAGTCACGACCATGAATCGTGCCAACAGCTTGACGAGCCAGTGACGAAGTTTGCGTTCTTCACGTTCAGCCAAGTACTTCTCCCGTCGGGTGAGCCGAATCTCAGAAGGACTCAGTTCAGTGTTTTCGGGCATCGCGCGCACCTTTATTAGGGGTTACGCAATACTCAATCTTTCTTCGCTTCCTGATTCGCTTTGTCAATGTTGACTTGTTGTTCCTGTTTCCACAGGCGAAGATTTCGAAGACGAATATTGCACTCGTTGATGTTGTCGATGTCTTTGTTCCGACCGTCAGTCAGGACCTTCTCTTTGTCGGACCATTCCTTCAAAGCCAAGTAGGCATTGATGTCAGGAGGAGGAGACACGGGGCAGTCAACCAACAGATGGTCTTCGGGAAAGACCCCGACGTATTGGGTCTGTACGACGACCTGAGGGGTGCAACACCCCACCAGGACAAAAGCCAGAGCCAAGGTTAAGAAGAACTTGATGGACTTCATTTCTTGGTCTCCTCAGACTTAGTGCAACCAGGAGCGGACGCTGCACCGACGCAGTACCGATCCCAGATACCCTGGAGTCGCACAGTGCTGAGCTCGTCTTGCTCAGCCTTCTTGTTTTCAGGTGTCTTGGGAAGAGAATCATAACGATCCTTGATCTCCCCTTCTTTGACCTGAACCTTGCGGTCCACGTAAACGATCTTGTCTCGGTAGACGATCGTTTCCTTGGCCACATTGTTGTTGGTGTTCTCGTTGATCTTTCCAGCTCCCTGGAGTACTTCCAAAGTCTTCCTGGTAGTTTCCAGTGCAGTCTTTGTGGTTGCCAGTTCAGTGGTCTTTTCTTGCAGCTCCTTGGCGTTGCTTTTGTTCATCTGGTAAAAGATGAATGCAACCACGCAAGCTGCGATCAAAAGCGCCAGCAGTACCTTAGCGGCAATGCCCGAGAAAGCGCTCTTGATCGGTGCGAAGATTGTGCTCAAAGCCATACAGACCCTTTCTTTCGCATGTCTGAGATGCGAGAGTAGCCTACTGCGATTGCGTCAATCGAATGCTCATCGAGAAACTCCAATGGAATCTCTCCGCAGTAGTTCAGATCAGGCAAAGCAAGTACTGCCGCTTTGACCTTTTCCTTGTCTGCATTGCCCGGTGCTCCGACAGAGTTTTTCACACTGGGCGGATCAATGAGCTCGAGCTCCATGAATTGGTCGTATTCCAATACAGCATAACGAATAGCACTGACCACTTCGGTCAGTGCTCCGTATGCCTGAGGGAATCGTACACTGAAGAACGGAGACTCGCTACGAACGGCGAACGGTCTGTAGATACGAAGCAAGTGCAGGATGTTAAGCCTTTGTGCTTCGATCCGAGCAAACCGCTCGCTATGCGTTTGTGCAAGCCACGGGTTCACACTCAAGTTCCGCTCGGAGAAAGAGAAAGCTTGAGTGGAGACGATCTGCAGGGAAGTGACGCTGAACGAAATGACAGCAAAACCCAGGTGTTGAGTTCCTGGGTCCATGCTGACAATTGTGGCGACATCGCCTGCGTTGGCAGGCATGAGGTACATGATCAGGCCGACAGCTTGAAAAGTGGTTCCGAAGAACCAACGTCAAGCGTGATGCCCACGCCAGTGTTGCTGAACACGATCGGGAACATGGCCGGAGCGAATGCAGCGATTTGCGCTGCGATCACTTCAAGCATGTTGAAGCTCGAGCCATTGCCCGAGGTGATCGTGACGTTCTTGTCCAGACCAGTGACCAGAGCCAGCTCGGAGATGATGGCGAGTTGCTCGTCGTTGTAGAGCACGCGTGCGACGTTGAGCATCTCTTGAGCTTCCGCTTCGGAGATGGTCAGGTTCAGGCGAGCAGCCACGGTGACGTAGTTGCCATCGAGCAGGTCCACACCCGTGTTGGCCACGGCCGGAGGTGTGGGGTTCAGGTTGCCGGTGTTGGGCACGAACGGAGTCGTGGTCGTCACGCCGTCGGTGATGGTCTTGAGTTCCATGCCAGGAACCACGTTGGACATGTCCAGACGACGCAGGTAGTACGCCGCGTAGGTAACGCCATTGTGGGTCTCTTCACGACGAAGACCGTACTTGGCACGCGAAGCCGCGTCCAGGTCGTTGTTGAGTTCACGCAGCACGAACGGGAGTTGACCGTACAGGCCAGCATCCGTTGCCAGATGTTGAACCGGCTCGCTCTTGGGAATGCCTTCAGCACCCACCACGTTCTTGTGGCCACGGTTGCCGTAGGCGTAGTAGCCTAGCGACGGGCGATCATTGGCACCAGGCAGCATGCTGGCGTTGATAGCCAGTTTTTCATTGAGCGTGGTGTGATCGAAGATCTGGGCAGGGCGACCAGTGAACAGTACTGTCTGCATGTAGACACCGTACACGGTGCGAACAATTGCTTCCATATCGGAGTCCTTGGGAAATGATGAATTCTTCTCGTGCAGTATGTCCCCAGCACATTCGTCTTGGCTGGACTGCGTCACAATAATTGAAGCCCGTCTGTGGTTTTTATACCAGCAGACGAGACTTCAATCACCATGAGTTATTGAGCTTCGAAAGCCCAGGCGTCAGGAATACTGAGCTGCTGATCCAATGTCAGTGCCAAGTAGCGATCCGTTCCCAGCACCTGCACGACCTTGCGAGGATTGCTTGGTAGCTCAGGCAAGTCCGCTGAGAACGACAAAGCTGCGTTGAGCCTCATGTTCACCACAGGGCCATTGGCACCAAACTTAATCCCAGCAGTATGATCGTACTCGTAGCTGTGAGTTTGCTTCTTCTCCAGCACAGTGTCGAAGTTGTGTTCACCCGTGAGGTCAAAATCAATCCGCGCTCTCATGCGAGTGCGTTGATTGAAAACTTCGATGGCTGTGATGATCTGCAAGAAGAAGTCTGAATCACCCTTCCAGTTATCAAACCGCATCGTCGGAGACGGTACGTTGATAATCGGTCCGGAGTTGATCTTGGCCACATACTGCAAACTGTAGCTCGTGAGCTGAGCCATCAGCTTGATTGCTGCTTGCTGGATGTCCTTGAGCGTGATCGCTGCAGAACTGGACACTCCCGTGGCCGTTTCGAGCAAGTCAACAGAGATGGTCGCAAGGTCGCTTTGAGTGAACTCAGCAATGCGAATGTTTCGCTCAGCAAACCAGTCCGTGTAGTTCTGGCCTTGTTGACCCAGTTGGATGTTGCGATCACACCAGGTGCGATCCATGACAGCGAACTTCTCACCACGAGCATGGATCTTCTCTTCGAAGCAGACCATGCTGTACTGATGCAGAGCTTGACGATGCAGCTCATGACAGTACTCGTAGAAGCTGTCCACCGAGATCATCGGCTGAGGCACAGGCAAGATGTTCAAGATCTCAGACGCAAAGCTGCGAGGAACGTTGGCCTCGGTAGCGACTTCCATCAGATCATCCACCGTGGGTTTAGGCGTGCGAATCACGCGCCAAGCAGTCACGATGGGAAGCTCTTGCAGCGTCACTCCTTGAGCAGCCACGCAGTTTGCATAGACGAAGAAGATGAACGCTTCGTTAGCAGGCAGCGCGATGGTCTCACCGTTGGTCGGATTGGTCACCGACACAATGGCTTTGAAGTGACCGGTATGGCTCAAATGCAGCCAGTGATGCAAGAGGATGTCGGCCAGCGTGTAGTACTCACTACCCGTGTAGTCGATGATCGACGACTCCAACAGCTTTGTGTTCAGATCGTTGGACAACGAATACGACATCTTCTTGATCGACGTCGCTTGCTCTTGCTCACGGTACTTCGCATTGTCCCGCGCCAAAGGCTCTTCCTTATCGTAGATGGCGTTCATCGAGAAGATGTCCAGACCATCGTAATTGGAAGCAGTGTTGAGCGGGTTCTTCCTGAAGTCCACAATGGGCTTCAAAACACCTGGCATTTCTTCCAGGTTATGACGCATGTCGAAGTCGCCCAAAGGCAGACCCCTCCTGGTCATGATATGCTCCATCAGCCATTCGAATACGGCGGTCTTTCCGCTGTTTCGTTTGACGTAGGAGATATTGCGATACAGGAACAAAGCCTGGTCGCGCGTCAGATATGCCAGGTACTGATCCAGCAGTCCGTTGCTGGCCAGATACTGCTGCAGATGGAAGCTGTGGACCTCGTTGGTCTTCTCAGCAGCTTGCTCGCCTCGCAGATTGAGAATCTGAGGGACGATAGACATGTGAAGCATGCCTAGCATTGCCGAGAGGTACAAGTCGTCCGACAACGTGTACTGCGCATTGTGCCAGCGCGACATCGCGTCGTAGATCCACTGCTGCAGCTTCGGGATGAGCGAGTACTCGTAAGACTCCACCAGATGCTCAGGGTACGACAGAATCGTCCCTTCTTGTGCATCGATAGCAGTCTGAATGTCGCACGGATACAGGATCCCGCGGATCAAACGTTCTTGCTGCGGGTAGCGAGAAACGAGCTCTTTGTAGAGCTTTCCACCGAAGATGTACGCCTTGGCAGTACCCCGATGGTCTCGCAAATTTTCCCGAGTGAAATTAATAGTCTGTAGTGTGTCGACACTGACCACCGTCATCATCGTGTTCGATGGGTGGTATTGTCCCGACACATTGAGATAGTACTTCCAGGTCTGCGGAGCGATCGTGTTCACAGCACCCGTGCCGTACTGAATAAGCAGGTCTTGGTTAATTGCGTCCGCCGTATCAGCGGACTTCAGCACCAAGCCCTCTGCCAACTGTATCACGGTCTCAAGGTAGACCTGATAATAGTTGTTCTCCATGCTAAATACCTTTAGAAGAGTCTAGATTATGGCAGCGGATAACCAATTGATGAAAAGCCTTGCCCTGAGCAACCGAGGCAAGAACTTCCCTGTGTTGTCGATGGTCAAGTCCAACACCGAGATGGCAGCGATGGTGTCCAAGATGGTCACCCCGATGCAGCCATCGAAGTTTGGCAAGCATGGCGAGCGTGAGCTCGATGCGCCGAACACGCAATCCTTGCGTGAACTGGCTTCCAGCACTGCGCGCGGTATCGAGGATTCTCGCACCGTCCTCACGATGTTGCCTGACATCGAGCTGTCTGCTCAGATCCTGGTGAGCTCGATCATTTCTCCGAAGGACATGATGTCCACGGAGTTGATCTACATGGCGCCAGAAGAAATACTGCCTTCCGCAGTCAGCCAGGCCCTGTTGACCAAGCTGCGCGTCCATTTCGATCAGGTCTATAAGATAAAACCGCAGCTCAACCAGATTCTGCGCGATATCCTCGTGGAAACTGGCAGCTACGTGGTCGCTGTCTTGCCTGAGAACAGCATCGACGATGTGATCAACCGTCACACCGCTGTCACGATGGAGTCGATCTCCACGTACATCAATCCTCAGAATGGTGAATTCCATTCGATGGGCTTGCTTGGCGGCGGCACGAAAGAGATCAAGCTGGACGCTGGCATCCAAGAAAAGACGATGCTGCAGATTGCACAGGAATCGTTCAGTACGTACAACTTTACGATCACTCACGATACGCGCGTTCACGCTGTCGAGACTGATGCCAACGGTCAAGAGCTGAACCGGACCCTGGCCCTGGAAGGCGTGACGGTCACGGACAATCTGAACGTGCTCAAGTACCCAGCGCTGCAAGAGCGTATCCGTACGCAGCGTGTGTACCAAGCCATCAATCAGCTCACGGGTGTTCGTAAGAACCTCGACGCTGCTCGTCTGGGCATCGCGCAGGAGTCTCGCTCACAACCTCGCAAACTCGTGGGTCAAGAGCGCAAGCTCACCGACCGCGAGATCACTGCTGCTGTGTACCGCGCACCCCACACCGGCTATACGCCGATCACGGTGATGCGTACGCAAGAGCAACTCAAGCGTCGCACGGTGGGCAATCCGCTCATCATGCATCTGCCGTCTGAGTCTGTGATTCCGGTGCACGTGCCTGGTCAAGAAGAAAAGCACGTGGGTTACTTCGTGCTGGTGGACAGTCTGGGTAACCCGCTGTCGAGCAAGTCCAAGGTCGACTATCAAGATCTGGCCCAGAAGATGAACGCGTCTTCGAGCCAGTCGATGCCTTCGCAGCTGCTGCAGCGTGTGAAGATGATGACCAACGGCGCGAACTGCTCGGACCATGAACGGCTGGACTACAGCGTGCGTGCTTATGGCGACATCATCGAGCAAGACTTGATGGCTCGTCTGCGCAACGGCGTGTACAATAACGGCGTGGCTCTGGCTCGCAACGAGGAAGTTTACCGCATCATGCTGGCTCGGACTCTGGCTCGTCAACAGACGCAGCTGCTGTTCCTGCCGGTCGAGCTCGTGACCTACTTTGCTTTCCGCTACAACCCGGACGGCATTGGCAAGTCGCTGCTTGACGACATGCGTGTGCTGAACTCGCTGCGCGCGATGACGATGTTCGCAGACGTCATGGCTTCGATTCGCAACTCGGTGGGTCTGGTGGATGTCAAGGTCAAGCTCGACGAAGACGACGGAGATCCGAAGAAGACGATCGAGCTGGTGCAAGACGAATTCTTGCGTGCTCGTCAGCAGTCTTTCCCACTGGGCATCAACTCGCCTGTGGACATCACCAAGTGGCTGCAGCGCGCTGGTATCTCCTTCAGCTGGGAATCTCACCCTGGCCTGCCTGACATCAATGTGGACATCTCTGAGAAGAGCACCAACTATGTCAAGCCGGACTCGGAGCTGACTGAGAATCTGCGCAAGCAGGCAATCATGGGCTTCGGTCTGAATCCTGAAACCGTGGATACGGCATTCAATGGCGAGTTCGCGACTTCAGTCATGAACAACAACTTGCTGCTGAGCCGCCGTGTTCTGCAGTACCAGGAACGTTTCACACCTCAACTCACTGATCATCTGGTCAAAGTGGCAATGGCTTCGCAATACCTCGTCGAGGACATGCGCGGCGTCATCAACGAAGCCTACGAAGACCTGAAGATCAATGACGACGAAGCACGTGAAATCGTGGGCAATGCTCAAGATCTGCGCGGTCGCATGGTCGACCATTTGCTGAGTCAGTTCATGTGCGGTCTGAACATCGGTCTGCCCAAGCCTGACACGGTCACGATCGAGAACCAGAAGGAATCCTACGACGGCTTCGTGGAGCTGCTCGACAAGGTGCTCAATGATGCCTGGATGAGTCCGGACTTCATGACCAGCTCCATGATGGGCAACGTGGGTGAACGTGGTGCTGAGATCAAGGCAGCGGTTCGTGCTCACTTCATCCGTGAATGGTTGAGCGAGAATGGTGTCATGACCGAAGTCTCTGCACTGACCGCTACGGATGAAGACGGCAAGCCCAAGCTCAACGTCTGGGATTCGCAAGCACAGCACATGGAAGGTCTGGTGCGTGCTCTGGCCAACTTCATGGTCAAGACTGAAGAAGTGCGCAATGACGCCAACAAGGTTCTCGAAGAGCGTGTCAAGCCTCAAGAGTCCTCTGGTGGTTTCGGCGGCGGATTCGGTGGTAGCGGTGACAGCTTCGGCAACCCTGGTGGCGGCGGTGGCGATGAGTTCGGTGTGGATGAATTCGGCACTCCTGGAGGTGGCGAAGGAAATCCTGACGCTACTCAGAACCCGGATGAGAATCCCGAAGGCAATCCGGAAAATCCTGATGAGACTCAGAACCCTGAAGATGAAGAAGGACAGCAACGTCCTCCTGCTCAACCAGGTAGCCCTGAGGCCTCATTGAGGTAATTCAAGCCAAAAAAGAAAAGGCAGCATAGTGAGCAGAGTACCCTCACGGGTACTCTGCTTTATGCCGTTAGCTCACTAAGCCGCAGCTTCGCTTACGCGACGCGGATCAGGAAGCTGCTGGGGTTGGAGATGCCGCGAGTCAGTTCCAGACGCAGCGAGTCAGAAGTCACGATGAACTTGTGACGGTCCGTACGGGTTTCGCCGTCCAGAGCCATCAGCTTCTGAGCCACCTTGTACACGAACGGTGTGCTGGATTCGGTGAGCATGCTCACGCCTTCCTTCACAGCCAGTCCGAGCTCGGTCACGCTTTGGTCCAGATAAGCCGCACTGATGGTGCTGCCCAGGAACGTCACGCGATCGGCTGCGTCAATGTCGGCCTCGCCCACCAGCGTCAGATACATCTCGTTGGCATCGTTCTCGCTGAGGAGATTGATTGCCGACTTGATGATGCGAGCTTCTTGCGCCTTGAGCGCATTGGCCATGCCGTCACCCTTGGCCTTGCGAATGGTTCCGTCCACCACGAGCGCGTCGTTGTAGAAGTCACCCACCGTTGCCTTGGGCAGGTTCAGACCGAACCGCAGCGCGTCGTTCAGGGCACTCGTCAGCGAACGATTGACCTGGTTGAACAGCTGCATCTCGTCTTCAGCCGTCAGCGACTCCATCACCTTGACCACTTGCGCGAAGGTGCGGGTAGCTTGCAGCTCGGCCAGCTTCTTGTTGAAGTGGGCAGCCAGTTCCGGCGCATCGCACAGCAGCGGCACAGCGATCTGAGCCGAAGTGATGAACACGTCGTTCTTGGATTCGAAGACGTTGCTCTGCAGTCGCGTGGCCACGCTCTGATACGCCATGGCGCTTTCCACACCCGTATCGAAGTTGGTGTAGTTGGCGTTCACGACGATCGGCTCATCGCTGGGAGTCGGCTCGATCGTGGTGACCGGGTCTTCATTCTTCACCTTCGCCGGCTTGGGATACAGCGAAGGCTTGGTCGCGAAACGACCGACGGCATGCTTTTCGTAGTCCACGGATGTCTTCTCTTCATCAGTCAGCTTGACCGCCACTGCCAGAACCACTCCGCCAGCTGCCTTGACATAAGCCAGGCGCTCCTCGAAATAGTTCCATGCAGGATGGAAAGGCTGTTCTTCACTAGGTTTCCAGGTGACTTCACTCGGCTCATACAGGCGAGAGTCGACTTCGACTTCGTTGCCCTGCTGGACCGGCTCAGTGGGTGCCTGGTACTGTTGCTGCGCAGCGAACGGTTGAGGTTCGAACACAGGCTCGACCATCGGACGACTTTGGAGCACTTGCTGTTGCAGCGCTTCATTGACAGAACGAGTCGAGACTTCGGAGATCACAGCGGGGTCACGGGGCTGAACCGGTTGTTTGACCGAAAAGCCCGTGCTTTGCTGTTGAGGTGCAGGCGTCTGCTCGACGTGCTGCGGCTGGCTCTTGATCAGATCCGCCACAGTGCCGCGCGAGAAGCGCACTTGCGTCGGAGCAGCTGCCTCAAACTGCTGACCGTCCTTTTGAGACTGCAGCGTCTGCGCATGTTCAGGCGTGATCATGTTTCCATAATCGTCCACGTCCATGCCGTTTTGCTGAGCCAGCTGACGACGCATACGCAGAGCCGTCTCAGACAGCTTCTGACCAGGCATGCCCGTGCCGAGCATCTGGCTTTGGTTGGCCTGCACCTGCGCCGTACGGTTGGTACCGATAGACGGCAGATGGTTCAGACCACGCACTTCAGGCCGAGCACCCATACCACCGGTGCCGAACACGGCAGCAGATCCACCAGACAGACCTTGGCCGTTCTGTTGTTGGTTGAAGCCACCCTGGGGCAGCATTCCACCATTCATCATGCCTTGGCCTTGATAGAAGCCGCCTTGCTGGAATTGATTTTGCGGTTGACGCTGCTGATTGATCGAGTTGATCTCGGCAACGATCTGCTGCATCATGCCAGCGAAGTTCTGTGCTTCTTGCATCTGCTGCGGACTCATCATCCGGGTGAGGTCCGGATAGAACTGCACCTGCGAACCCACGACCAGCGTGATGACCTGCGGCACGATTTGCAGAATGAGACTCTGCGGATCTTGCACACGGGACTGCAGCAGTCGGAAGAAGACATGACCCGTGAGGATCTGGATCAACTCCGCGAACTCGGGGTTGTTGTACGCGTTGCGCGCGTACAGGTTGAATGCGAACATTCGCAGGTTGTTCTTACCCGCATGGGACTGCAGCTCGATGATGGCGATCGAGGTGATGAGCGGCAAGAGCTGCTGCATCTCCGGCGCCACGTTCACCTGAGGGATGAACGGAGGCTGGCCCGGCTGAACCATGACGTGTTGGGTCATGGGTTGCTGAGCCATCTGCAAGACAGGCAGCTGTTGCTGCGGCATGCCTTGTCCCATCCCCATCATCGGTTGCTGGTTGTTTTGGTAGTACATACTTGGCCTTTTGCTGAAACATCCTGGAGCGTCCCCCAGGAATCTTTACTCTTCCGAATCGTCGGCTTGATCAACAGCATCAACCGTATCGCCCAGCATGCGCTGGACAACTGCGAGTTCGGCGACGAATTTCTGATTTTGTTGAATGGTTCCCTTGTGGTCCACGTGGGCACTCTGGTTCAACCGTTCGCGACCCGAAGGATCGCTCTTGGTCATGGAGGTGTAAGAACCCACCTCCGGAACCGAAATGTGCATGGACTTACTCGGATCACCAATGGAGCCACGGTCAGAGCCGTGACCTTGTTGTCGTTTGGACTTCGACTGCGGGATCAGGATGCTGGTCACCTTGAAAGCCATGTTGTCGCCAGAGTAGCTGACACCAGTGGCTTCGCCGTGAGTCTTGGTCAGTTGGTGGATGAGCTTCATGCGAAGGGTCTTCGCGAGGATGCTTTCCACTTCCTTGGCCTTGAGGCCCTTCTTGGCCAGCGAACGAATCCGGAAGATGAAGTTGAAGACTGCGGTCGTGATGTCGTGGAGCACGAAGTACAGAATCACCAGCTCCTTGCCGTACATGCTGTTGATGCGCTCGTTGTCGGTCACCGGAAGCAACCAATCATTGAGGTTCTCAATCAGCACTGCAAAGAACTCGTAGATGTCAGAGACGTTGATGTCGATCTCCTCCATCTGTTTCTGCACGATCTGATCCAGGTACTCATCCAGGGACGCGAAGTGATTGGCCATGCCGTCGTAGAGCTTGCCAGCTCCCGTACCAGCGGTCATCAGCAACTGCCCGAGCACAAGCATCCATTGACGTTGCACGTCCACGTATTCGGTTGTGATCTGGTGCGGGAAGTGATCCGCCACGTAGAAGAAGCCAGCGATCAAGGACTTAACCATTGGCGTGTAGTCACTGTGTTTGACAGCGATCTTCACTTGTGGCGGCATGTAGTCGTAGCTTGCAGCGCGACCCATGTCACGAGGCGCAACACCAGGCCTGCGATTGGAGCTGCAGATGATCCACTCTTCACCCGGATATTGTTCCGGATCGAAGTCATTGGCCACCAGCGGCACGCAGCCCGTGAAGCGCTTGAACACTTCCGTGAAACCGTACTTGCAGAAGAGGTAGTGCGCCATGCAGGTGTGAGCCCGCACAGACGGTTTGATCTTCTGCTTCTTCGCAGCATTGTGGTGAACGTGACCGTGCACGATACGCACCAGCTCGGTTTTGCTGTTGCTCTCGTAGCCGTTGGTCAGCGTCGTGGTCGTGGCCTGATACGACACCTGCACCCGTTGGAAGTTCCACCGGTCACGCAGCAGTCGCACGAAGATGTTCTCTTCACCAATAGAGATCACCTTGTCGGCCAGCACAGGTGAGATCACCCAGCGCGAGCCGTTGATCACGATGGAGTTGGCGTCTCCGATGAACGGCAGATAGAGGTAACGCGGCTTCAAGTCCTGACCATTGAGCCGGAACAGCAGTTTGATCAGATAGAAGTCAGACCGAGATGTCTCGAACGTTCGCTTGGCATTGTTCGTGTTCGTTGCGTGAGCACGTGCCTTTTGCAAACGCTGTCGAGAGACTTCAGCGTGTTCTTCTTCCTCGGTACAACGAGCATAGCCGACATAAGTCAGCTCAGGAGGCAGACCTTTTGCCGCACTGCGAATCACGCCGTCGATGTACTGTTCGACCAGTCGTTTATTCTCAGTCCGTGCAGAAGTCCGCATTTGCGCCGTGGCCAAACCAGCTGCAAGCAGATGGTTGAGCTTTGGCGTCGACTCCTTCATGATATCGGCGAGGAACTTGTCCAAAACACACTCCTTGATTGGATCTTAACTTTTGTTGTTCTCTTACTTAGCTGCTGCAGGCTTGAGCAGTTTCATCAAAGCCGCTATCAGAGCCAGCCCACCTGTGAGTAAGACTGGGATAGACTTGAAGAGATCGATCACTGCTTTACGCAGCAACATCCCCTTCTCGACCTTGAGCTTTTCACGCTCAAACTCGATCTCCTTTGCTTGCCGTTGAATCTCGTCCTTGAGCACGGCCTTCTCGTGCTCGAGTTTAGATTTGTCATGCTCGAACCGAAGCTTTTCGTGTTCGAACCTTTCTTTGGCTTGCTGGAGAGTGGCTTCTAGAAGTGACTTGTCAGCCACGGCTTTGGTCAAAGAGTTTTCTGAGAGTTGCAGCTTGGCCTGCAGTTCCTTCTCAGCAATCTCTAGGTTGATCGCTTCTTTAGACCGTCCTTCGTGTCTGGCTTCTTCGTAGGACTTGTGCAGCTTGATGTAAGGAATTTCACTATCGAGATCGAAACGATCAGCGACTCTAGGGGCTTGATAAGACTCCCGAGTACGCACTGGCTCGTGTCGATAAATGTAGACGCCACTGGCAGCACTGTCTTCCGCAACAGGATCGACTCGGTAGACATGGTCTCCAAGGCGAATCCAACGCGGGCCATAATTGCCACTGTTGTCTATAATCTTGATAGAGAAGATAAAATTCGCACCCTCAGAGGCCGTGTTTGCCTTGATCTTTCCTAGCAAGTCAAAGCCTGCCCGTCTGATCTGACCCACCGTACTCTCGGGATGAACTTGCTCTTCTTTGAGTTCCTTGTATCTGTCGGCATAAAAGAGTTGCAGGTCCACTTCAGGTAAAAGCAGTGCGCCATCGTGCGCTTCAATTACCTCTTGTGTGTACTTGTACTCGATATACGCGTTATGCCGTCTATTAGGCAGATGAGTCAAGATGCCTTGCTCTTGCCTTTGCCACAGCTTCTTGATGGCTTGCAGGGCTGGCGAATACTGCTCATACGTGCCGTTGAAATCTTTCTCGATATCGTGCGCGATGTCTTGCTCACTGAAGTGCAAGGTCACCCGGACCAAAATACCCTTGAAACTCGATTCTCGATTCTTCCTTCGAAGACGGAACCGAATACCTTCTCGATTACAGATGACAACGTCCCTGTCGAGGAAGTTGTACAGTTCCATTTTCTGCTGGAACTGCGAGGTGTTGCCTACCCGTGACACGTCCCCCAAAATAGGATCGTTAGTCATGGGGGCCCACATGTCGACACCGGCGATGCTGGTCCTAGAAATCATGACCTACGGTCCCTTCTGACTACGTCTCTCGCATGTATTGTTGAATAGCTTGGAAGTTATCATTACCGACACTCCACGCTAGTATCTAGATCAGTAATATGTCATTGAAACTATTTTGAAAGTACACGGCATAAGACAGCATAAAAAGCAAGAGCCGAAGGCCCTTGCTCTTGTAGCCAGGAAGTCTCAAACTCTCACGAGCTAGAGACTCCTTTGCGCACCGAGGCCGAGAATTACTTCTCGTCCCAGAAGCTGATGACCTTGTTGGTGACCAGCTCGGTGATGCCACGGACACGGTACTCCACCAGGATCGGCAGGTTCGTGATGTGACGGAAGGCCGGCTGCACGGTCAGTTCCTTGCTGTTGGCGCCGTTGCGATGCAGCGGCAGCACCAGGGTCAGTTCCGGCTTCCAGGCCATGTTGCCGAAGTGCAGCGGGTTCGGAGCACCGTCGGTGCCGCCGGTCACGCCGAACGTGGCGAACATCTTGCCGTCCATGCGGCTGTCTTGCGTGGCCACGACCTTGACGTTGAACTCGTTGCCGATCGTGCGGAAGTCACCTTCCACCATCAGCCACTGAGCCAGCACTTGGTCCGTCGCGATGATGATCATCGGGTGCGGAGCCAGGCCACCGTTCAGAGCGTCAGCGGCGCCCTTGTAGTTGGACTCGCGGTACGCACGGTACATGACTTCGCGAACGATGTTCACGAGGGCACCACGGATGTCGCTGTGACGTTCGTGCGACTTCACCGAGTCGACGATCTGTTGCAGGTCGATGTCGCGGAACTCGTAGAACGGGTTCACCAGCTTGGTCGCCACGCCCAGGATTTCCGGGGTACGGCCGATCGCGTCACGCGAAGCGTAGAAGTCACGCAGCACGGCAGCGGCGCGCAGCAGCTCGGTCACGGCAGCGTTGCTCGCACGGATGCGAGTCGCGGTCACCAGAGCAGCCAGGTCCGAAGCGTCGGTCGCGTCGCCTTGTCCCAGGGGACGCGGCACGGTGATGGGCGACAGCAGCGGCACGGCGTACAGCTGGTTGAACATGTACGTGTCCAGCAGCTGACCGCGTTGACGGCGGTTGGCGTTGGAGCGACGTGCACGCAGTTCGTAGCCGATCAGCTTGGAAGCGGCGAAGATCGCGATGATCGGAGCGACGGACGGATCGTTCAGGGCGACTTGCTGACCCGCGGCGTTGGTGATCGAAGCCACCTTGACGGGGCTGGCGTTCACTTCGGTCGTGGCGATCTGCAGGTCGGTCTTGCCGAACACTTGCACGCTCAGACGAACCACGTAGTCACCGACGGTGACCGGGTCCAGGATGTCGCTGTCAGCGCCGTTGGCCAGCTTGGTGTTGGCGTCGATCTTCAGAGCGTCGGTCGTGAAGTTCAGAGCCATCTCGCGGTCACGGCCCTGGACCGGGTCGTTGAACTGCGAACGCGGCACGTTCTCGACGTTGAACTTGACGACTTCGTGGTCAGCACCGTCGACCAGGTCCAGGTACAGCGCCTTCAGGCGGATGTCCGGATCGATCGAGTCGGTGGAGTCCATCAGGCCTTGCGAGACCAGGCTGTCGGTCTGCGACAGACCCAGCAGCGAGAACGCTTGACCGAACTTCAGCGGAGCAGTCGGCACGCTTTCACGGCCCACCAGCACGTTCACGGGAGCGACCAGGGCCGGATCCACGAAGTTGGCAGCCGATTCCGGACGCACGACCGGGACGATCTCGGTGTGGCTGTTGTCCAGGATCGAAGCGTCACGCACGGCTTGGATGATGTTGCGACGACCGAAGTCATCCACAGCACCCGAGATGTTGCGGCGCACTTCTTCGTACACCGTCACCAGCTGCACGGACACCAGATAGCCGATCTGGTCAGGCGAGACCACCACGGTCGGGTACAGCGTTTCGCCGAACTCGTCCTGGCGCGAAGCCTGCATGTTGTACGCGACCGTGTAGACGGCGGCGTTCTTGTTGGCTTCTTCCGAGTAGGCTTCCAGAGCCTGGCTCAGACGCGGCACGCCGTTGGACGACGGCACGAACGTGTTCTTGTCGTTCAGGCTGCCAGGCGTGCCTTCGGTCGGCAGCGACAGGAACGCGCCCATGGCCGAGCCGATCATGCCGGCGCCGACGCCAGCCAACTTCTGCGAGCCGATGATGTTGGTCATCTTGCTCGAAGCGATCCAGCCTTCCATCGCGGCCGACAGACCGGTGATGGCGCTTTCCAGGTTGCGGCCTTGAAGGTCGTTCAGGCTCTCCATCGAGATCGTGTCTTTGGCGACCGCTTGCTCGACGAAGCCACCGGTACCGCTGCGGCGGGTGGTGTCTTGCATCTGCTTGACCAGCAGGGTCAGCGGACTGGCTTGGCGGCGCGCGCCCTTGGTGAACAAATTCATTTCCATGATGAATGTTTCCGTGTGAGAGAGAATAAGACTTGGAGTCGTTTGGACTTGACAGTCAGAGGGTGAAGTTCAGCTAACGGCGGGCGCGCTCACTCGCTGCGCGTCAAGCTGATCCAGATACCGCCTGAACAGGCGTGTGCCTGCCACAGCGGACTGTTGGTCGTGCACATACAATTGTTTCAGCACACCAACAACGACAGAGGCTTGATGGCTCTCGTGTTTCTGATTACCCTGAGAGTCGACGAAGAAACTCGGATACAAAACCACGAGAACGCATTTGTCCTCGACTGCAAGGACTTCGAAAGGTTGCTCATACTGCGAGGCTGAGCCCTCAGAGTATAGGCGTTCCAATACGATGTCTCGCTGATGCGGGTCCTTGGCAATTTGTTCGAACTGAGCGAGCTCACGTCGCTCGATGTCATCTTTGGCGGAGCAAACCCACTCATAGATAAAAGTGGGACTTCCGCCAGCATCACGATCACCGTATACGAGATCAGAGAACGACTGCATCGTCTCGATGCTGATTTTGTCGTTCATAGAAAGAATGGAGGAAACTTTGCTGAAGTTCAGCAAGTCACCCGCATTCAGTCCTGCGCGACGCAGTTGAGTGATCACCCAGTGGGGTACCAGGTAGATCGATTCCCGCATGGGAAACACTCGTGTGTTCATGATTTCAACGTCCTTACGGCACCGTACCGAGTTGGGATAGGTTTATTTTTCTACTCCAAAGCATTAGTATGTTCGGCTCTCTGGAAGATGAGCAAGCCGCTAGCCAAACAACTAAATAAAGCCCCAGAGATGGATAAGAAACTTCTTTTGGTGAAGGGCATCACGCTGCTCTTCAGAGAAAGCCAGCTCGAGAATTCCAGCGACAATTCTGCCGGTCTTGTGAAGACGGTGCTGGAAGACATCAAGCTGCCCGAAGTGAGTGTGGGAGCATTAGATACAGAGCGCGACTTGTTGTTCGCTCTGCGCTCCATCTGCATGGAAATGTGCAACAAGCCTCATACTCAAGAGTACGAGCTCACAGACTTGCTGCAAAAGATCCGTCACGCTGTGCGTGAGGAAGAGTACCTATACAATTCATTCCGCGAGGCCGTGGAGATTGAATTGGAGGAGAAGAAGCTCAAGAAGCTTTGCCTGACCCTGCGTCACTCCTTGAATGATCACATTCGTGAAACCAAGATCAGTGAGATCTTGCAAAAGGCTACTTACAAGCTGAAGTTTCACCGCGATGAGATTGCAGACATCTACAATTTCATCCAAGAAGTCACGTCAGAGCTGGAACCTTATCAGACCAAGAATTCCGTGATCGATCCTGCTGTGGTGGGTTCGGTCTTGATGTCTGATGACAAGAGCGTCGAAGACGTCATGCGAGCTGCGCGTGACCTGAACGACGACAAGGGCATCATGAAGACGGGCTGGCAGGCTCTGAACCGAATGCTCCAAGGTGGTTTCCGTCGAGGAGAGACCTGGGTCATCGGAGCACTGCAGCATAACTTCAAGACAGGCTTCACGCTGAGCATCTTCAAACACATCGCGCTGTACAACAAGCCGATGATGATTGATCCCAACAAGAAGCCACTCTTGCTACGGATCTCGTTCGAAGATCCGCTCAGTCTGAATCTGCCGTTCTTGTACCGTAGCATTTACGAGAACAAGACGGGTCAAGCTGCTGACATCAAGAACACTGACCTGGGTGAGATCGCTCGCTACGTCACCAGTGAACTGAGCGTCAATGGCTACGAAGTGATGCTGATGCACGTCAACCCGACGTTGTGGACGTATCGTCATATCCAGAGCAAGATCTTGGAACTCGAAGCAGAAGGCTACGAGATTCACATGTGCATGCTGGACTACATGCCCATGGTGCCGACCACTGGATGCACGGAAGGTCCGTTCGGTGAAGCGATGCGTGACATGTATCGCCGCATGCGTAACTTCTGCGCTGCCAAGAAGATCACGCTCATCACGCCTCACCAGCTTTCCTCTGACGCCAAGCAACTCATCCGTAACGGTGTGGATAAGGACTTCGTCAAGGAGATCAACGGCAAGGGCTACTACGACGGATGCAAGCGCGTTGACCAAGAGGTGGATGGAGAACTCTACATTCACATTGTCAAGGAAAACAACGAGTCTTACCTGTGCGTGCAGCGTGGTAAGCACCGCGTCATCAAACAGACTCCTGAATCGCACAAGTTCTGCATTCTGAAGTTTGAGGTAATCGGTGACATCCGTGACGACGTCAATGGTCAAGATCTGTCGCGCAAGAAGATCGGTGGAGGTCCTGTCGGAGCAAACGACGAGACACCCTTCTACGACTTCAGCGGTGACGAGAACGTGCTAGCAGCGTAAAAGAAAAAAGAAGTGATCATAGGAGAGACTGGGCGCGAAGCCCAGTCTCTCTTTATTCCCCGATAGAGGTAAGAATGATCGTCGATCTGAATGAATTGATTCCACGTACATCCAACAGCAATCGACTGGATGGCATCACTCCGTTTGACGTTCTGAAACAGTTCAGAGAGAAGAACGGATTCACCAAAGGCAAGTACAAGACAGTTTGGCCTGACGGCAGACACGATCTCGAAGTCGTCATGAGTTGGACTGCCATGTTTTTGCGTGAACCTGACTTCGTGCCTCAATGCAATGCTCTCGCCCTCGAGCATTACTTGACAGCCAAGTACAGGAACACGCACGACATTGATGGAATGTGACAAAAAAGAAAAGAAGGCAGCATAGAGAGTCTTCCGAGCATCGCGCTCGGAAGACTCTGGTAGAGGGTTTTATGCCGCCTTGATTTCAGACTTGCCAAAGAGGATTGCGTCGATCCGCTCATTGGCCTGCTTGATCTGGTTCAGCAGGAGTTGGACCTCGACGCTTTCCTGACGAGAGAGCTCACGCGTCTGCAGCGGCGGCTCTTCTTGCACAGATTCGTTCTTGGTGTTGGGCTTGGGTTTGCGCTGACGAGGCTCGGCCGTGACTTCGAGGATCGTCTCGTTGTCGATGGCTGCCTTGTACAGCTCGTAGAACTGAGCAACGAGCTGCGTCGGAACTGTGCCGATCAGTCGAGCTTTCTTGGTCTTGCTCAGCGCCACGTACGTGATCTGCAGGTGACCGGCGATCTCGGCAGGGAGTTGATCTTCGGCTCGATGTTTTCGCAGGTTCTCCAAACGTTCGAGTTGTTTGACCGACATCCGCAGTTCCAGTCCGGCTTCCTTCTCATGCAGCTTTTGCACGTCAGACATGCAAAAAGCGATGAAGTCGCTCGCTGCGTTGGCGTCCGACATCTGCGTGTAGCTGTTGGCAGCAGCGCTCACTGCGTTGAACAGCAGAGAAGGGAAAGGATTCTCGATCCAATCCTCTTTGACTTTCACAATCACATCAGCGCAACCATTCGGAGTGATGATGCGCGTGACTTCGATGACGTTGTTTTGCATTACGCTACTCTCTTTGATTCTAAGGAAAGGCAGATGAAGTTAGTCCTGCAGTGACTCTTCATCTTGGGAACACTTGACGAGTTTCCTGATCCTCGTCAAGTACACAAGAGCTAGGAGAGATGCCTGGCTCTAGGATTTCATTCAGTTCACAAATCCGTGTAGTGTTCTTTGAACGGCTCGATCATCGAGCGAAAGTCTGCGCTCGGAAGCAGCAAGACAAAGCTCGAGATTCGGTCACCAGCTGCACCCAGAGAGTTGAGCTGGGTGTACTCGATCTCCGCGGGTGTGGCAAAGTCGGCCAAGCCGCTGGCTTCCTTGTTGACGCCAGCAATGCCCATCATCCACAGATTCTTGACCTTCACCGAGCGAATCAAAGCGGTGGCCTCCACCACCATTTGCTTGGAAATGCTCAGCGTGTCAGCAGAACCGCGGATCAGACCGATGCGACGTGCGAAGTCACCAGGTCCACTGGTAGCATTCACCACATCGACGCCCATTTCGGTGGAAACGTGCAGGGAACCCACCAGGACCGGCAACATCGCCTCCACAAACGGGAACCAGTACTTGCTCAAGTACTCGTTGAGTTCGCGAATGGAGACGACCTTGCCGTCCAGATCCTTGGTGATGGTCACGTAGGTGTTGTCATCATCACCCAGCGTTTCCGATCCCAAGACTTTGTCGAATTTCATGCAGCGCTCCTGTGTTTTCGTCGCGGACGACGCTGAATGTTCTTGATCATGTTAACCATGCGCATGTCGCGACCATTCAGCGAAACGTTGTAGAGGTGACCCACCACGCGCAGCTCATTACCCACGCGTGTGATTCGGGTTTCCGGATCTTCCAAGACCTTACGGAACTCAGCCAGGAGTTCTTCGTGGGTGGGAAGGGGAGTGTCTTTCTTGAAGTTGATCATGCTAGTCGCCTGAGGCTAAAGGTTGGTAAAGCTTTGACAAGAAGCACTACACGCAAAAGCGTACGATGCCGAGCACCGATAAAAAGTAGACTTCTTGTACTCCTTTGACGACTGGCACAAAGGTACTTCAAGTACCCGGGTGCAACAAGCCGCCGATGAAGGCTGTCAAAATGGGCGTGTCATCCTTTCCACCTTTCTTGATGGTCAGGGTGTAGGAGTTGCAGGTAGTCATGGGTCCCTCGAACGAGATGAAGCACTTGTGAGCGATCTTGGCGTTCTTGCATTCAGCCAAGTGAGCCCGCACACGGGCGATAGCGTTCAAGAAGTTACCTGCGACTTCGTTGAACTCGTTGGCACGCTTGCCAGGGAAGTTGTCGTGCAAATACTTGAGCGTATAGCGCACGTGATGATCCGCAATCATCAAAGCTGATTCTCCCGTGTTGGTATCGAGAAGGAGATTCTGGGTACGAGGCTTGCTGTCTTCTGCACGTTTGGCAACAGCCTTTTTGTTGAGCCACTGCACACCGTGAAAGATACCGAAGCGAATTGCCGTGTCCAGCATGTGAGGATACTCCTACGACTAGTTTTGGTTTGGATGTAAGACAGCATAAGACCCCTACCCTCCTGTCGTCGGGAAGGTAGGGGACTGTATGCAGCTTTCGCTCAAATGGCTTTCACCACCAAGCGGGTGAGTTCATGTTCGTGCCTTTCGTCTTCAATCACAATCGTGTATTGCGGACAGAAACGAAAGTTTCCAATGAACTCGATTCGGATGTCATGTTTGCTGATGCTCTCATCGTCGGGGTAGGCGATGCGTTGAGCTAACAGCTGGCTGACCATTGCGCAGGTCGGACACTTTGGGTCAAACACTTCGCAATGATCGATGCGACCAAGGATGGTGTTGATGGAGTCAGACCACTCCTTAGCCGTCGTTATGTTCTTGATTTTGACTTCTGTGGACTCGATGATTCTGTCGCCATCAGTTTTGTGGGAAACGATGCGATTGAGCGACCGGTCCAGGGAGCGCAGTTTCTCTAGCAAGAATGCTCGCATAAGTTTTCCCTCTGTGGCTACAATGACTTCGGTTGTTTGTGTCAAAGTATTGCGCTCACTCTTTGGGCATAAAGAGCATAGGGGGAGTAGCGAGCCCCAGCCCGCTACTCCCCTAGCCCGACACACCAGTGTCACCCGACGTAGGCGTTCCAACACCCATCAACCACGAAGATGTTGGATTCACGCACCCCTCTACGTCAAAAGCACCATGCCCCTTAGACCGTGTACGCAACACGGACACTGGACCTGCGAACCCAGCTAGCAATGGTGGGCCAGGTGTCTTACGCCTGGCTGGCAGTGTTGAGGCATACCCGACATTTGCCTCGTTCTTGAAACCCCATATCGGTCGGGCCGGGGTATAAATCTGCTGCAAAACTGCAAGGTGGTTGGTGGTGCAGTTCTGTACAATATAATTGGTGTAATTTCTCACACCAGTCACATTGTGCGCAAACCTATACCCCGTTTGCTCTGGTACTCAGACGTTGAACGTCAGCCCGGTATCAGCGATGAAGTAAACGTTGTTGCGATTGGCAGGACGCTCCTTCAGTCGCATGATCGAAGTGACTGTGCTGTGCGGTTGATTGCTCAGCATGGTCAGCTCCATGTCCGCGATCGTCCAGCCGTCGTAGAGAGTCCTACCCGAGTGGCCGTTGTGGCCGCGCGTGATTGGGACTTCCTTGAACTTGTGGTCGGTCACGAACTTCTTCAGGCGTCCGTACGTTTGGACGATGTTATCGTCATGGATGCGGCGACTCTGATCGGGAGACAGAAGCATGGGATCCTTGCCATCATCAACCACCAACAAAACGTCGAGGGTTGCGCGGTACTGACCAGCCATGAACGCGATCGCTGAAGGTGAGACATTCGTCAACACATGCTCACCCGGTGTCGTGACTCGACCATCGTCCGTGTAACGGATCAGGTCGTAATTCACAACCACCGTCCTGTCCGGTCCTGCGTTCTTGAGGAACTGCTCGGACATGGTCAGGCTGTTGATCGCGATTGTCTGGGTGACAGACAGACGCAAGTCCGCTGCCAACATGTTCATGATATCGACCAGAGCCAGCTTGCTAGCCAGCAGCAGTCCGAGTTCATGCGAGTCCTTCTCGAACTCGACCAACACCAGACACTTAGGAACTACTCTGTCAGTCCCGCTGTAATAGCGAAGGAATTTCACACTACCCCCTGATGGCTTGCACGAGCAGTAATGCCTGATCGTGATTGATTGCTTTCATTTTCCGGTAGAAAGCTTCACCTTTCTTGCTCTCGTAATCGATCAAGACCCAGAAGTCTTCGATAGTGATACCGAAGACCTTCGCGATCTCGTTTGCTTCATCCAGCTTCAGAGCGCGCAACCCGTTCTCGGTGCGGCTCATCTGAATTGCAGAGATGTTCGTGCGCCGTGCCAGCTCTCGCGACGTGATCGCCAAAGCAAAACGCAACCGACGAATCACGGCTCCAGCAGCGTGTCTTTCGAACTCGTTTGTTGGCATTCGAGCTCCCCTTGCTTGAACTTGTTGGCCAGCTCCACAGCATCGTGAAGCAAGTCGTTGTAGTTGTAGTCACCACTTGTGATGCGCTCGATCATGCCCGACTCCCTGAGCTTTTCGCGCAAGGCCAAGAAGGACTCTTGATCACCCTTCATGGCAGTGATCAGAAGCATCGCTTCACTGGGTTTGATCACACGGAATCCGCTCTCCATGCGATTGATCAAGCCCGCAGAAAAGCGAGTCTTGACCATCACCTCTTCGATTGTGATTCCGCGTGAGTGTCGGTAAGCATGCAGCGTCATCCCAAAGAGGTCCTTGCGAATCGCGCAAGCTCTCGGGATGAATTTGTGCATGATCAGTGGACAGCGCTGACGCCAGCCTTGCGAGCCTTGGACTTGGCGGCAAAGCTCTGGGTGAGCTTGTCGACTTCTTGGATCTCGCTCTCCACACGAGCCGTGTAGATCTGGGAGATGCGCGGAGCCGTCAGACCCAAGATCTCAGCGATCTCGCTTTGGGTCATCTCGCCCGTCAGGCAGCACTGGTAGATCACGTCGTCGCGCGTCTTGACCAGACCGTTGGCCATCTTGGTGACGATGGCGCGTTCGCTGATCGAGAGCTCGCCAGCACGCAGCGTCTTGAGCTCGGCCAAGTCCTTGGCCAGGTTCTTCAGCGACTTCTTCAGGAAACGGTTCAGTTGAGTGGACATGGAAAAACCCCTCCTTAGGGCATAAAAGAAAGCAGAGCCCGTCTCCCTGACAGGATGCTCTCGGTTGGTTGAATCAGATCACAGCAAGTTCACGGACATCAGGGTGCAAGGCCGTGGCTTTGGCAATTGCCTTGAAGAACATGCTGACGTCGCCCGACATGCGGATGGAAAACGTACCACCCCAGATGTCGAGCGGGTTTTTGAAGTAAACGCTGAAGTCAGTGATCTCAGCCTTGCCTTCCAGAACCGAGACCGGCAACCGGATGTGATCCAGCAGGCAGTACAGAGAAGAGAGTTCGAGATGCTTGATGCCGAACTCATAGGGTTCGTGAGAACCGTCGAAGCGTTCACGGAAGTTCATCATCGACTTGACGTACCCGTCCAAGAGCACGGCATAATCGCGAGACGTCACATGACCCGGATGGAACTCCGGAGGATTGGCGATGAGCTTGTGCATGCCGAGCACGACCATCGCCATAGCCGGAACCCAGCATTCATGCATGCTGCCAGATTCATCTGCACCGCTCTTTTTGATGACGATTTGACCACGACCCATGTTGGCGTCGCTGATGTGTTCGAAAGCTTGACCGTCCTTACGACCGAAGAACAGCAGATCTTGAATGATCTCCATTTAACATTCCTCCTCAGGAAATTTGACTAAAAGAAAATAACGCGGCATAGACCGAGGTAGAGTCATTATCGACCTCTACCCCAGCTATGCTTGAAAAGAAAATGTAATCCAAAGGATTCGTCGAACAGCCATTTCCCCACTTCGGATGGGTACTTTAGATAGGCGTCCGAGTCGCAACATTTGGCCGGGCAACTCGAGAGTAAACTCTGTCGTTAAATCCCAGCATCATGTCTCCGACAAACCCAAAGGGCTACACTCCTACTCAGTCCCGCAGCTTCAACGTCCCGTTCGCGTCTACGACGGATAGGACTCCACCACAATCACTGAGATCGGAAGATAACTTGCCATAACTCGGTACCACCCGAGAATGACCATAGTGTTTTATCCTGGATCGGTGGTCCAGGAAACGCTATCACAATGCCTCTGAACAGTCGTCTATCACCAACTCCAACACTGGCCGCTTCCAGGACCGCGTCGCCATGACGGGTTTCCGAAAGAGGTTTGATTGGCTCTATGCGAATCATCGGCTGCAGATCTTTCGATCACGGGAGACGAGCCCCCAGGGCGCAAGAGCTTTCGCTGCTCAAGGCCGCAACTTAGGAATATCCGATGATCTCCCGGTTAGGGGAAAAGAATGACAGACAGTCGTCAAAGCAAACATTGCTCGTCTACTACACTTAAGTGACGATACCGCTAACGACAGGCCGGCCCCCTTTACAGAGGGCGATCGTTAGCGGTGAATCCGCTTCCCACTAGCCTCAAGGAGGGAGAAGGCTAGTAGGCTGCAGACTCCACCAGGAGCCACAACTTCCAAGCAAGCGATAGGCGCTCACCAGGCATTGCACAACGCGTTTGGCGAACTCGAAGTTCAGGACCAAGCCAAGGCCACTTCCACGCGCGTTATCAATCAGGGGATGAACCCGTCAGTCAGTGTGCCAAGCTACTGACCCCGCCCACTCAACTTTCGTTGGCTCACACGACCCGAACTGCCCAGGGAGGAAGGCAGAAAGGAGGAAGATCGTGCTCGCAATACGGGGGATTGAATCTCTGCAAATTATCAAGTGGTCTGATAATTTTTGTACCTAGTTCACGCCAGGCCGAAGAAGGTCTTGGTGATGTCGGCGGACATGGCCGTGAAGCCATCGCGTCGGTCGATCATGAACTGCAGACCCATGGTGCTGAACACGATGGTCCAGTCGCCAGTCTTGCGGTCACGCGAGACCTTGCTGATCCACATGTCGCCATCACCCACGTTCTCGAGGTAGGCGATGCGGTCCAGGCTGACGATGCTCATCTTGCCTTCAGCGTCGGTGTACTCGTCGAGCATGCCCTTCTCGAAGGCCGTCAGCGCCTTGTCGAGCTTGCGCTCTTCGTCGGTGCTGTAGGCGTATTCGGCTTCACCGTGGAAGCTGACGTGCTGGACGCTGATGTGCAGGAAGGATTCGCTGGTGCCGCCGAAGCGAGCGGTGTAGCTCTCCTTTTGGGATTCCATGTAGCGGACGAAGTCATGGATCGCCATCGACAGCTTGTGAGCTGCGATCGACGTGTCCAGACGGGAATTCTTGATGTGGCTGATTTGGGTGGTCATTTAACGTTCTCGGTTGAAATTAACAATCAGGAAACAGAGGATTTCTGTACTTCAATCCACTACTGTTATATGTTGTTGAAATAATCTACATTACAGCATAAAGGCCAGGAGGGGAATTCCCCTCCTGGCTATGATGTCAGGGCGTCTTAGAGACCACCCCAGTAACTGTCGCGTACAGTTCTAATTGTTCGACCTATACGCTCCCAGCGAGTCTTCTTTGTCAGCGCTGAGGATTCCAAAACTGTATCGGCATCGTGCGGAAGAACACTGTTGTCAAGTGACAAAGGGCGTTGCACGAAAGAATCCACTAGCGAAGAACCCTCCATCTGTGCCTCTAAGGAATCCAACGGATCACGCGTCGGAGAGTAAATCCAATAAAGGTTCGATGTGAGAGTGGGAGTACCGTCACTCTTTATCTGCACATCAATCACATGGGTCATGAACACATACACTTCGTGACCTTCTTGCCCGTCTCTGGGCCGGTAGGTCCTGGAGTAATGTTTCATTTTGCGATAATGCGAGACGGTTTGAGGCGGCTTATTCTTCTTGCTGTACATGGAAGAGAGTATCAACCAGTCTAGCGGGCTAGACCAGAAGTGCACCAGCTTGTTCCCGAAATGACCGAACATGCGGTTGTACTTGTGAAACTCTTCTCGCACAGCCTGACGAGTGGCTTTGTCCATGAGAGACTACCTTTTACGCTCACATTTGAAGCAGTGTAAGCTGCTACAAAGTATTCCGGCATAAGAGGCTGGGAGAGCCGAAGCCCTCCCAGAACTCAGTAGTACTTGTCGTCCCAGTTGTCGATGATACCGGGCTCCTCGATGTCCTCACAAGGCGCGTCAGCCTTGAAGGTTTCCAGAGCAGCCCAGATCTGCTGAACGCGCATCTTGGCATGGATGATGCGCGAATGCTTGTACTGCTGGAAAAGCCAGTGCCAAGCAAAGGGCGTTACTTCCCATGATTTCCCGTTTTTGTCCTTTTGCCAGCCTTCGTAGTTAAACACCTGAGCCTTGGGACGTGCAGACATCTCCTGACCTTCAGAGGTCAGTTGGAGATGGAAACCGGGCAGATTGAGTCGGTAACCGATCGGATTGCCGCTCTCGTCAAGGATTTCGAAGTATTCACTGATCTCCATGCTGCGCGGAACGTAGAGATACTTTTTGATGACCACTTCCTTGGAAGCAAGGTTGAGGTCCTTCCAATAGTTCTTCAGTCGCCGAATCGCAGGATGGTTTTCCTCAAGGTCCTTGAACGCATCCGTCCATTGCTGTTCGGTATTCCAGTAGTCCTTGGAATACAGCTGCTCGTAGTACTTGCGCTTTTCTTCCGAGGAGAAAAGCTGCTTGACCAGCGCACGCTTGATCTCAGCAGGATCGAACCCGTTCAGATCCCCTGGATGTTCGGCGTCTTCGAATTCGTTCTTGACATTGATGCTGGAGTACGAGTACGTGTTGCGCCAACCATTGGTCGACAACTTGATCTCACAGCTCATCGCCCAGAATCCTGGATTCTCTGCATGGAGATTGAGAGTTACGATCTCGACATTGCTGTGGCTGTACTCGTTGAAATGCAGGAACTTCTGACTCCGCGGATCGTCTTTTTCGTAGTACGAGCGATGCCTGTACACGTTAAAGCGATTGTGATTTAGAGCCCACTCATTCGAGTAAGGGAAGTAGTCCTCGAACAGCACCTGCAACTTCTCAGCACCTTCGTACTTTTCCCACTCACTGCTATAGTTGGGTTGAGCGACTTTTTCTTCGAGTTCCTGAATGTTGAAGTCAGGATTGAAGATCGTCGGAATACCCAGCTTCTTGCATTCCTCGTTCTTTGCAACCAGTTCACGGAAACTGGTAATGCGAGGACCTTTGCCCAAAGCAATTGCGACCTTCTCATTGCTGTCGAAGCTCGAAAGCATGTTACCGATCATGAAATGCAGTTCACTGAAAGCAGTGCTCACTGCCGGGAACGCGGCGCATTGCTGACTTGCTTGCTGGAACTTGAAGCTGAGATTATTCAGGCTGTTTTTCAGATGGGCGTCCATGAAGCTCTCCTTACTCGTCGGCAATCTCGAGATTGGTGTCTCGGCAATAGCCGTGAATGGTGAAAGAACCGGTCTTCTTGAAGCAGCTGCCACGACCACCTTGGGGGAAGAGGTCTTCATAGGTGAAGACCGAAGGCGAGAAGAAGCCGTTGACAAAGACCTTCATCACGCCCTTGCAGCCTTCGATCTGAAGCTGCACCCAGCGACCAGTGGCGAGGTTCTTCTGGAAGTGCTCGTCACGCTGAGCGACGACGTTGCACACACGACTGAAGTCGTTGGGGAAGCTGCTGTTCGATTCCAGAGCGCGTTCACGCGCCACTGCGTTGTTAGACATATTGGAAGTGTTCCTTGACGACGGGCTTGCCGCCATGTGCGATGATTTGGTCAGGCCATTTCTGGGTGATAGGCGCCATCGGAGAACAGAACGTAATCCGGTAGGTCTTATCCTTTCTGGCCTGCGTGTAGACGAAGGTGATCGCCACTTCCCCATCAGGGATAGCCATCTTCTCGATGGTGGGTTTGGAGACCATCTCCGGCTGGAAGTCGTCAGCAAACGCGATGCTGGCGTAGCGAGCCAACCACACGTAAAGCTCCGTGAACTTCTCACGGTAGTTGTTCGCTGCTCCGCCGATCTTGGCTGCGTCGAAGTTGGCCGAAGCCATCATGGAGCGATGCAGGATGTCCACGAACTTCACGTAATCCCTCGTCTCCAAGTCGACCGTGCGGTAGTTGCGACGGTTGGTCGTGGAGCCCGTGTCAGCGATATTGATCTTGCTCATGATTGTTCTCTTCTGATTCAAGAAGGAAGAAGCTCACCCTCAAACAGCACACTCTCTCCCACTCCCTGGAGATACGTCACTGCCAATGCTGCGAAGATGTTCCTGTGGCAGAAGTTGCCAGCTTTGCAATAACAAGCCAGTGCCATGGAGCGATGCTCTCGCAATCTCTCCCACACTTCAGGATGCGTGTGAAGACTCGGGATGACTTTGTCTAGATAACGGCACGAGTATTCGTCGTTATCCATCTCACCGCGTTTGTAAGCCATCAGGTTGTCCCATGTGGGAGCAAACACCCTGATGCCAGACTTGACGGTGATGTCGAGCATGGAGATGCCTAGCTGCTGTGCTAGACGCCATTGCCCGATCTGAACAGTGTAGATGCGGTAGGGTTCACTCATCTTCTACCCTGTCGTATTTGACTGCGATCTTGTACAGCTGGCAAATGGTCTTGAATAAAGAGGGGCGATTCCTCACGTCAAGAACAAACTCGACATCTGGACAATCCAGGTTGTACTGAAGAGGCAGGCATTTGACCAAGATCTTAGCGCTCTTAGGACGCTCGTCAGTCGTCACGCAGTCTTCGATGAAAGCGATTGATGCCACTCTCAAAAAGGCTGCTTGATACATGGTTGCTTTCGGACCATAAATGGCCTCGAAGAACTCATGGATCTCGTAATCGTTTTGGTCCATCACGTAACCGGCCAAGGTGTAGTCTTTTACCTTGTCAACCACGTAGTGAACGATGACCCTGAGCGTCAACGCCCATTGACCATAAGTCTCATCAGGAAGCTTTGTATTGTGCCAAGCTTTGATGAATTTGGTCTCTTTATCGAATCCCATCTTTGCAGCGATTCGAGCTTGCTCAGACGGGCGTTTCACCCTCTTGAAAATCATCGCTACTCCAATGTTCTTTAACTCGTCCTATAACTTTCTCTTTTCCAGTAAGAAACCAACCCAAAAAAGAAGAGGCAGCATAACGAGCAGGAGACCAAAAGGTCTCCTGCTCTATGCCGATTACTCGGACTTGCCTTGCTGCTCTTGCACAGCCTTCAGACCTTCGGCCATCTCTTCACCCTGGCGAGCAGGATTCGTCGAGTCGATGGCGGCGTTCATCTGGGTCTCGTACTCGCGCTCCTGACGAGCGTCCTCTTCGTCGCGCTGACGCTCGACCTCGCCAGCATTGCTGTCCTGAAGCGCTTCAGTCGGAGCACCGAAACTCAGAATCATCTTGAAGACGATCTCGACTTCACCCTTCTTGGTCAGCTGACCCGTGACACCTTCGTCATGGATCGACGGCCAGGCGACGTACCAGTCCAGACCTCCGACGGGCTCGTTCAGCGCCATGCGCTTGATGAACTCGAGCGTGTTGGCATGGATCGGCAGCGCCTCTTCCCAGGCTTCACGCGGAGCGCAGGCAGGCACGTTCATGGCGTCGTTTCCAGGAGCTGCGAAGTGGTTGCGAACGGCCATGTCGATGATGACGGCCGCGTTGGCGCGCAGCTTCTCTTCGGTCTCGTCGGTGGCGTTCGTGCCGTTGAAGTCCGGCAGGGTCATCGTGACGGAGCCGTCCTCGTTCTTCTTGAACGAGGTGCGAACCTTCATGTCGAACTCCTGCAGGATCCACAGGCCCTTCTCGTCTTGCTTGATGATCGGGACGAACTTGGGGTAGTTGCCAGCGGCGTCGTAGAAGCCTGGCTTGGGCGGAGTGATCTTGATGTCGTCCCACTTCAGCGAGAGATTGTCAGCGCCAGCCTTGGCGAGTAGGTCCTCGGCGAACGGTGCGTCGGCGTGACTTTTCAGAGTGCTCTCCAGAGCACGGGCCTTGGAAGCCAGGTCTTCGATGCCTTGGGCGTCGGATTCAGCCACCGGAGCGGCATCTTCCGGATTGCCAAATTCATCACAGCGAACCATGCTGGCGATATCGCCTCGTCCGACTCCCTTGGGAATTTCCGTTTGCCGACGCGATCCCAGGATTTCTTCCTGAACGGTCTTGATGGTCTCCGTCGGATCGGGATCGTTTTTGTCGAGTTCGAAGTGAACCGTATTCATCAGTTGGTCTTGATCAGGCATTCTCTTCTTTCAGGTAGTGACAGGTGGTTGATTGGATTGTTCGATGACGGCCTTGGCAGCACCAGTCAGATCACGAACGAAGCCATTGGCCTTCTTCGGGATCTTGTACACGATGCGGTCGTAGCGATCAGTCAGTGACTTCAGAACGCTGTATGCACGCATGCCCTGCTGAGTGTATTCAGCTCGACGAGCACCCGACATCATTTCAGTTACGGCTTCGAGTAGAATCTCGATCTCTTCCTTTTCACCAGTGCTGCACGACCAGCTACCGTCAGGTTTGTTGATCTCGCGCTCGAAGATGGCTCGAACCAGCGTATAGCCGGTCGTGAAAGCCACGCGAGCTTCTTCCGTGTAGGTCTTCTCGGCAATGAACTTACCAGTCAGGACACGCAGCAGGAGGTTGTAGCCATCCGTTGCACCGCCACGGCCTTCAGAGATCAGCTTGAGGCTGTTGGCAGGGATGCCGCCGAGGTAAGCGTGATCGCCTTCATTGAGGCGACCATACAGCGGGTTGATCGCGATTCGTTCTTGACGCGGCTTTCTCAAGCCGTTGGCGTTCATGTTCTTCTTGGACTTCTTCTTTGTTGCACTCATTTGACGTTCTTGGTTTTTGACTTAGATACGGAGCTGCTGCTCCAAAGCTTCCAGAGAGTACGGGAGTTTCAAAGTCTCCGGACCTCGGAAAATGCTGCGACCATCACGCGATCCCCAGATCTCCCAGGGATTCCAGTTCTTTCGCACATTGGAGAAGTGTCGGTACAGAGATGGCGAGTTAGGCCAGGCAAGGAACGTGAGGACCTGCACCTCGCCTGTATCCACGACCATGATGCTGTCGCCATGGAGGAAGAGATACGAACGATCAGCGGGGAGATCAGTACCTCCGTCACTGTGGTCCTTGGCGAACTCGTCGACAAGGTAAACACAAGTGCCATCACTCACGTTCACGATATCGCGAAAGTTGCGAGGCAGTCCGTTACTCTCAGGCTGGTCACCAGTCCCACCATGCATGATCTCAGGCTTGAGGATACTGCGCAGAAACTCTTGCCATTGAGCAAACGTGATGTCCTCGAGCTCGATTCGCTTGATGTTCATTATTCTTCCCGGCGGTGTTTCAGACATACCGTTGGTGGTTCTTGTAAAATGACCACCTTAACTGAACTTGCTTTTGCCCGCTTCTTCCCAGCCATAGGGGCTGTCGACCACGTAGCAGTCGTAGCGGAAGTAGAGTTTGCCGTCTTCAGTACGGACGAATTCCTTGCCAGAACGCATCGGATGATCCGAAGGCTCTGCCCACTCCTCAACCACAGGACTTTTCACGTACTGCGGGAAGTTCCGGTGGGATCCGTTCTTTTGGGGAAGGAAGTTGTCGATGGCGAAACTCTTTCCGATGAAAGTGTATCCGTCTCGAATCGGAAGGCGTTCAGGGGTTTGTTCTTCGGTCATTTCAGGCATCCCAGTTCAACAGCAGGTTGTATTCAACACAGTAGTTGGTTTCCATCGTTAATCCTGTTTATTCTTTCCAAAGATTTTGACATGTTCAGCATAGCGTAGGTTCTCGATGTACCCGTATTTTTCTTGTGCTTTGGAAGCAGCGTGAGTTGATGCGTAACCCAGGCAGATATACAGAGTGTCGAGTGTTGCCATGAAACTGTCTTTCCCGATCCCTGGGGCTTTTGGTCCTCCACGAACAGGTTTTCTGAGCTTGCTCAGAACAGTCATTGCTTCCGCTCGATTCACCTTTTCAACAGTGATGAAGCGTTTGAAGTAATCCTGATAAAAGTCCGGCAACATGGACAATTCATCAAGCGTAACTTGGCGCTTGGAGAGAATTGCCGCTCGAAAAGCAACGATGCGATTGACACGACCCGATTCGGCTCTCTTGATCGAATTCTTTCGAAAGATCTCCAGCCGCACTCGAGCATTCGGAATGTACTCAAGCTTACGCTTCTGGATAAACTTCCACATCTGATCTTCGGTTGCATAACCGAGACCACGAGCAATCAATCGTCCGAGTTGATCTCTGTTGAGTTCCGGCATCAATTCAGAGAACCGATACAGATAGGCGTCGAACTGAGTCTGGGTAAGTTGTTGGGATCTGAAGATCGAGTTGATCACAGACCCAATTTCGCAGTCTTCCTCAAACTTCTCTTCGAGAAAGCCGTCAGCATTATGGATGGCCAAGAATGCTTCCAGATGCTCTTTCAGATTGGAAGCGCGATGCTTAGCTGTGACTTGTTTATCCGGCTCCTGATAAGGAAGCACGTGAATGGTAGTCATGTTACCTTCATTAACGTAGTTAGACTAAAGCGGTGATATGTGACTGAAAAGAAATAGACGGCATAAGCCGGGCAGGTTTTCCCTGCCCTTGTCATTATCAATATTCCAGATACGGAATCGGAACATTGGTCGGAAGCACGAACCCCGGATGATCAGGAATGTCGTAATTGACACGCTTGACCTCCACGTCCAGAGCGATCGCTCTGAATCCCTCCTGAGGGGTCACCTTCATCTCGCCAGTCACCTTGTTGACGTCGATGTAGGCCTTGCCCGTCTCGTACGTCGAAAGCTCGAATTTCTCCACGTCCTCGTCGTAGGAAATGAGCTTGATCACATGCTGCTCCAGCAGCGGCACCAGGAGCGCGTTGTTCTTCCAGTCGAGGTAGAACGCCGACTTGAAGCAGACCTGATGGATCTGGTCGTTGGAGCGAATGTGGTCTTCGTCCAAAAGCTTCTGAGTCGAGGTCATCTCGAGCAGGTTGATGGGTGCGTCGGTGCGCACCGCTGCTGAGCGCTCGGAAACGCCGAAGGGCTCGGAGACGTGTCGCTCATTGATGTAGATGCCATCAATGGATGCGAAGTTCGCGTCGTTCTCCGTTTTGATCAGCGGCAGGTTGGTACTGATTCTCATATCTGTCTCCAGGGGGTTGAAGAAGGTGAGTTGCAGAAACGATCTCGGTAATCCTTGATCTATACCATGGGACGGCATAAAGCCGGAAGGGTTTCCCCTTCCGAGCCTTACTTAGCCTTCACAAGCTTGAGGTCTTTGTTCTTGAGCCAAGAACTAACGTCAATCTCTTCTACCGAGAACTCATCCAGAGCAATGATTGATTTGGTCTTGTACTCCGACTCCAACCCATTGTGCTGGTTGTTCACCTTGAGCCATTTCTGACGCTCAGTGGTAGAGACGGTATAGAGCCAAACAGTCAACTCCTTCAAAGCTTCCTTGCTAGGGATAGTCTCATCAGAACTGAACGTGATCTCGATCGAGCCGTTGCTGGAACGATAGCGATCGATCTTGTACTTCTTCTCCACAGCACCAGCAAAGCCTTGATTGATGGCTTCAGCTCGGTCATCAGTGGCGTACAAAAACTCGTTGCTCTCCGTCTTGTCCCATTCCACCAATTGCTTGGTGTGCAAGAAGCCTGGCTTGAGTTCACGGAACTTCTTGGAAGCTGCGTGATACAGCTTCTCAGGAATATCGCCTTGTTTCACATCACACCTTCTCGACCACGATCAAGTCAGGCATCTGGTACATGTGCACCAGTTCGTTGACCATCACGAGATTGGTGTCGATGTCGCCGTTGTGCAGGTAGTGCAAGGCGGCCACCAGTTGCAGCTTCTGGAACTCGCTGGACACCTTGATGGTCATGGGTAGCGGAACGAAGTCACCGATGTTGTCGTAGGTCACCAGGCCATAGGTCTCGTGGTAACCAGACTTCACGTCAGTTTCTGCAGCTTCGACGTTCTTGAGTTCGTCGTTCTCCAGCCACGGGAAGACGCCAGTGAAGAGATCTTCACGAGTCAGCACAAACCACAGCAGCCGGATCTTGTTGATTCGGTTGGAAGTGTCAGCAGGTTCCTTCTGGGGGCGGAACACATGCCAGAGAATGAACACACCCAGCAAACCTGGGATGATGGCCAACAGGTAGATCAAAGTGAGGAGGAAGTTCATGTTGAGTCCAGTATGGTTGAATCATACAAAACTCATCAGGTTTTAAACGAGACGGCATAAGCGTAGCGGCAGGCCCCCACCGCTACGCTGTATGTTGGTGACATCATCACTCTTCGTTTAGCCTCTTGGAACGGCTTCGATGCGAACCATTGGAACGCTTGCACATCCAAGAAAATGCGCACACCACACAGGCGTACTGTTTAAGCTAAAGGTGAGGGGAGCCGCTTAACCCGGCTTCACATCACATCGCCGGTAACTGTTGAACTGCGTCATCAGCACGAGGCGACGACCCAGCAACGAGCTCACGGTTCGATGAATGTTTGTCCAGATGTAGTTCAGCAGAGCACGCGATTGGGCTTGTCGACGCAATCGCTCCAGCAGTTCGGCCGTGGAAGGCGCGAACGCGAAGACGAGAGCGGCGGCGCCGATGGCGACCAGGCCGAAGGAGGCGACGTAGCTGATTCCAATGGAGACGGACTCCAGACCCGGCGGCCCTTGGTCCATCGCCACGAACAGCCCCAGACCGCAGATGAAGGCCGTGGCCAACAGTGCAGCCCAGCGCATACGCGGTGGCTTGTACATGTTTGTTTCCGAAAGGAGATGACTAGAGGTACTGCTACCCACCTAGCACAGTTCACACGAGGGTTTGTGGTCCATCAGGTACACGATGCGACACCATCGCGTTAGAAGTGGTTCTATGGCCTTATACCCAGTGATCTGTATTTGGTGCACAATATAGCAGTCGTGAGGTTTCTTTTTACAGCCACTCACGCCACTGTTTGTTTTCCTTGCTTTCAACGAAGTCGTAAACGCTCTTGATAGCGTAACCGGCCAAAGCCAAAAGAGTCAATCCAGCCGGAATGAGCCAGTAGGCAGACCAGTTATTGAGCAGCAGCATCATGCGAATGGAGAACATGCAGTAAACTGCACAACTCACCGACATCGTCATCAGAGCAATTCCGTACCCAGTCTCGACACTGTTAAAGAAACGTTTGTTCTTGAAGACACGAATCCACCGGGTGTTCAGATACAGACTGCGCGTGATCAGTAGTGCGAAGCCAATTGACGTCGCCATGATCGCCACAGCTCTGAACACGTTGAGAGAATGCACGTTGGCACCGATCACACCTTCGAACGTCAGGTAGCTGAAGATCCGATAAGATTCCAAAGCCATGTGTTCAACAGGTTTGACGAACCAGTCTCTGATTGTCACTCCGATGAAGAATGAGATTGACATCACAAACCAGGGAGCCCAGTGCACGAGTGCGTATTCTTTTGCACTGTACTTCTGCCAAGCAGTGAGTGTTTCGCTTTTATCCATGATTGTCTTTCTTGATCTTATGGCGGACATCGCCTATGTGTTGGGAAACCAAATGAAGAAATTCCAAATTCAACTGATCGAGGGCTGGACGTCTTTTTACAAGATGTACTCCATCTACGGCATCGCCTTCATGGCCGTGATGCCGGACATCTGGAACCTGATCGTGGCTTCGGGCGTGCTGGACTCGGAAGACGCTCCCAAGGGCTTCTCGTACCTGCTCAAGGTCGTGGCTCTGGTGGTTGCCATCCTGCGTCTGGTCAAGCAGAAGTCACTGACTCCGCCTGCTGAAGAACAGACCGTTGTGATTCAGCAAGAAGAGAAACCCAAGATGTAACTTTACATCATAGGACAGGAGGCGTAATGCCTCCTGTCCTTTATGCCGTCTGCTCCTTAGCTAGCTCCTGCTCGACCAGTTTGATCCACTTGGGCAACCAAGCATTCTGGAATGCCAGGCTCAACCTGTGAGCCTCCAGGAAGAAGGGAGTGCCCTTGGCTTGGTCTTGCAGCGTCTGCAGGATCTGAGGATCCACACGCTGATGCGTCTGTGCCTCGTAGGCTTGTGCCGATCCTACAGCGAGCACTTGAGCAGCCACGTGTGCCTTGGCGAGCTCTTGCATCTGGCGATAGTAGTCCTGAATGAAGCCAGGAATCGTCTTGGCGTTCTTGAGGACTTCCTTCGCTGCTTCGCTCAGTAGACTGGTATTCTGATCACGATGAGTCAGGAATACCAGATGAGGAGCAGGATTCCAGTTCTCTGGCAGCAACGTGGCGTAGAAGTGATTCTTCTGTTCCTCCATCCAGTTCAGCGCACGACCCACCTCCAATGGTCTCGGGAGATCCACGATGTGGGAGAGCATCGGATGCTTGTGGTAGAACCTGTAAGGAGCCGGAGACCAGCCACTGAACACGTTTTGCATGCTCAGGAAAGTCGTCTCCACCAGGATCAGATCTTCTTCGGGGAAGAACTGCGTGAACCGGGTGAGATCCTCATAGTCCCAGCGCGTGATCATGTTCTTGATCCGCAGGAAGTCACGGTGACGACCCTTGCCCACGATCTTGTATCCGAACGCTCGGATGAAGAATCGGTAGATGCCCTCGTTCAGATCTTCCATGTAACCGAAGATCGAACCAGCATTGCTGATGGAGAAAACCCCGTCATTCGGAAGGACACCGGTCAGTTCGCGGTGAATTGCGTGCTGCGCGCCGATCTGGTAAACCGGCATGACGTAGTAGGGGTGGTACTCTGGCCACTTCTTACCCTTGACTCCACCAGCGCTTTCGTTGTAGGAGTAGGTCTCGCTGGCAACCTTTTCGATCTGTGCGATCTCGGTACGGAACATGTCATTTCCCTTGTTTGGTGATCAGCATCATGTCGTTGGACATCGTGCCGTTGGTGACTTTGAGCATGCTGGCCAGCACACTGGGGCTGATCGCTGCTTTCAAACCTGCACGAGCAAAGATGCGTCGCTCATCGTTTTTGACGTTTTCAGGAATGAAAGGGGTCAGCTCACCTGTCTCAGCGTCAACCTTGAAACGCTGAGTCTTTTGATCGCGCGTCTCTTCGTTGCGAGTCTTAAGGTAGATGCAGCCATTGATGATCAACAAATGCGAGGTCTCTTTCGGATCCACGCTATCCATGAGTTCTTTGAAGTTCATGATTCCCTCAGAAACCTTTTACATAGTCTGTTGGTGATCTGTGTTTTTGTCACTCAAAAAGAGAACGCGGCATAAGAGAGCAGGAGTCCCTCGGGACTCCTGCTCTATGACGGTCAGCTGATCTTGCGCTTGACTCGGTCCCACCACGACTCTTGGCCGGGTTCGGCAGGAGTCATTCGTCCGTTGGTGGACGTGGTCTTGTCCAGAATCATGCCAGGGTCTGATGCGTAAGGATCTTCCACGCCGTTCTTGACGTTTTCGTTCATTTCGCCCCAGCGCATGCGAAGACGCTCGACCGTGTAGTCGACGACATTCTCCATCATGGTGGCCAGACCCAGATTGCTGAATTCGCCTGGAGGAAGGGTGTCGATCAACTCCGCCCGGTAGTAGATTTGGCGCTCGCCTGTCTCGAGCTCCACCACACGGATGACGTTGTTCTCGCCCGGAAGACTGGCTTCGGAAACTACGTTGCTCATGATTGCTCCTTTGCACGTTTCTTCTGCAGTGCACGGTAGACGATGTCTTTGCGTTCAGTCAGATTCATGAGGTTGAGTTCACGCACTGATTTGGCACGCTCAGACTTGACGCCTTTGGTGTACTTGTCGTAATTGTCCAGTTGAGCTTGCGCTTGTTTGGACAAATCTTCAAGCATACCAAGAGGCAGCCGTTCGATATTGCGGAACAGCTTTGTGCCTATGAATACACTTGCCACTTTATTTCCTCACATACCTCAGGCGTAGAAGAGATGCCTGCCAAGTTTGTATTTGGCGAGATACTTCTTACTCCACCTGGCCTTAACGTTCACGTTGTGAAAGAACAGACTCTGCCCGACGGGGTTGACCACTTCTTCAAGTAGCACACCGCGTGCAACGTCCATTGCTTGTTCATAGAGCTTCTTGTCCTTGATGACGTTGGGTTTGCCATCGCATACCCAGGAAAACTCACACCTTCCAGTGACGATCTTGCCTTTGACGTATTTGCCTTGGTACACGACACCGCAAGCAGTGGAGGGGAATCTCGGATCTTTGACCCGATTCATCACCACATGCATGACGGCAGCCATTCCCTTGACGCCTTCACCACGAGCTTCGTAGTAGGCGGTCTCCGCTAAGCACGTAGCCTCTTTTTGGTCCACGTACTTGACGTTCAGGGGTTGTACATTGGCAACCGGTTCCAGGCTCACGAACGCACGATCCAGCTCGAGAGGCTCTTGCTTGGTGAGGTTCGATTCCGTAGCAACGAGGGTTGCCACTTGCTGGTCCTGTCGAACAGGATTGAGGACGGAGCACGCTTGGAGCATAAGCACCAGCAAAGCACACGTCACGATTGAAAAAGCTCTCATCATTACACTGAGGGGTATTTAGGTTTTATTCCTTGCTTCGTCGGTTCGGGTTCGACGTGCAATCGCTTAGACTATACCAGAAAGGATTGGCGTCCTATTCTTCCAATATAGTCAAAGGCAAATTGGCATCAGCTCTCCTAAGAGTTGAACAGTGATTGGATTACTTCTGACCGAAAGATACGGTCTGAGTAATCGTGACGACGCCGGTCTTTCCGGCGTCGCTGGCAGCGATCGGGTACATATTCACGCCATGTTCCGATTCAATGCCGAAGAACTCACGCGCTTCTTGAGCAGTGAAGTGTTCACCGCCTTGGCCTGAGTCTTTTCTGACACTGTCAGTCCAGCTTTTGAAATAGTCAGAGATGGTCACGAGACTCTCCGGAAGTAGTTGTCGGGATTCGTCTTCTTGCCCACAAACTCGTAGACTTCAAGACTTGAATTACTTCTTCGGCTGGAACAGCGGAGAAGAGCTCGCGCCGAATTCACCGAACATGTGGCTGTTGTTCAGCTTCTTGCTCTTCAGAAGCTTGGTAGCGAACTCCTCCACACCAGCGCTGGGAGCTTCCACTTCGATATCCTTGAGCGACTGAGGCTCGCAAGTCCAGGACTTGATTTCCTCACGCTGTTCAGACGTGACTTCGATGTTGATCTGTTCGACCTTCATGGCGGCTCCTTCAGGCTTGAGGGCGAAGTGGAATCGCGTACGGCTGGCAGTAGTGACCAGTGTAGAGAACAGTGAAGCGATGGTTGAGACGCTGCATCTCTGCCTTGGTGACTTCCTTACCGTCGAGGTAATACTTCATCTGGTTGTCGGTTCGCATGATCTGGATGTGTGTCCAGCCATCTTTGGGCTTCTTCTCGACGAAGCTCACGTCCGAGAAAACAGGAGGCAGCTCCTTGGCCAGAATGGGGAAGGCCACTGCGCCCAGCAGACCCGTCAAAGCCCTCAGGCAGTGACGACGAGAGACTTGTTCAATCATGTCGTTCCTTATGCGTTGTAGTGAACGCGATTAGCTATCATCGTCACGACGGAGCTGATGGTTGCTTTGATTGAGAAGATGAAGCAGATTGCTCCACCTACCCAAGCTGCGGTAGGTTTGTATTCAGCCACTGCCAAGATGAGCACGAACGCTGAAGTACAGCCTGTGAACAATGCACCTAGGTACAGGAATGAGATCAAGAGCACCCAACCCTTGATGGAGTCCTTTCTCTCATCGGTCAGCTCACCGCAGTAGCGAATGAGGTGCACTGCAATTCCCGACGTGATCCATGCCAGGATCAGGAAAGCCAGGTATCCCAGCATGAACTTGTAGTAATCCAGACACACTGCAACGAATGCAGCAATGCTGTTGGGCCTGAGCTGCTCGGGATTCATCGAGATGACCAGCAAGACAAATGCCGCGGTCAACAGATGCCCTGCGTAGAAGGACTGACCCAGCAAGCGACTGAACGCTGTGTGCTGAAAGTTAGCCACAAAGTCAGGATCATCGTACTCCCGATCATCATCGTCATCGGTACTCATCAATCACTCCTTGTTTGGGATAGCGTTTCTTGGCTTCTTGCCATTGCTCGACGATGTAACCAATGGCCATGCCGAAGATTCCGAAGGCCATAAGGAAGCCCAGAAAGAACATGATGACGATCGTGCCAAGCATGTAAGACCAGCGTTTGAGCCAGTACGGCGACATCTCGCAGAGGATCGTGATGGCGCTTTTCTTCGGGAACACAGTATCAGGGTGCATGATTCTTTTTGTCCTTGTTGTCTCTAGCAAAGAAATAAGGCGGCATAAAAGGCAGGAAGGCCGAAGCCCTCCTGCTTTCATGGACGGTCTCAGGGTTGCGGATCAGGCAGATCCGGAGGATTGCCGCCAGACAATTTCACGAGCAGATCACCTGCGCGGTCATTGGCTTGAGCCGAGTTCTGAACCGAGACCCTCTTCCAGCCAGCGTCTCTGTACTTCTTGCGAAGCTCGTTCAGACCAGCCAGGCTGAGGTAGCAGTCCTCGATGCGGATCAGAAACGTCTCTTCGCCGCGCTGGTAGTCGGACGCAGCAGTGCGGGCGATCAGATTGCGCGTGTTGTCCAGGAACTCGTCGATTGCGATCTCGGCTTTGTCCAGGTCTTCTTCGTCGTTCCAGGCATCCATTGCCTCCACGACTGATTCGTAGCTCTTCGCCATATTTCTTCCTTGAAAGTCAGTGGTGTTCTGTACACACGATTAACAGCACCGTGTTAGAACTTCACATCCACTTTGAAGTCGTACTTGTTCGAAGGCTTCTCGATGATCGGCTCGCCTTTGATGATTCCTTTGGCCTGCAGCTCTGTCACCAAGACCGCAGCAGCCGCATTCTTACCGCTTCCCTTTTGAGGAAGGATCAGATTCACTGCAGACAGCGTCGCTTCTTGACACCGAGGCTTGTCCGTACCGACGCCGACATTGGTGCCGACACAAGCCGGATCGTTCTTGGGATAGTTCTCACCCGTCAGACGAGCCACTTGGATGTTCTCGGTACGCAGAATCCAGCTACGCGTACGGCACTCGCCACCGTGGTAGAGATTCCACTTGTTGCCGTTGGCCACTTCGATCTGGTCGATCATGTCGCGCAGACGCTTGTCCTTGGCGACAAGAATCTTCATCATGCCAGTCCATTGCTGAACTGCGACCGACTTGGCCATCTCAGTGAGGTGTCCAGAACTGTTGGAGCGAAGGCGTTCCGGCACGTGCCAGTTGTACACCTTCTCCTCGACATGGATGCAGCTGCGGCGATCAGAGGGTCCAGCCATCATGAGGATCTTGCCAGTGACTTTGTAATACACGACTTTCTCCTCAGTCAAAGCGCGGATCAAAGATCCAGATGAATAGGACAATGCACGCGAAGAGCACTGTGTTGACCACAGGCACGAATGCCACGAGTGTCAGAAGGAAGAACAGTCGAGTCAGGAACTTATCGTGACCCGGTCGAGTGATGGCGCGAAAGCGCATCGCTTCTTTACGACGGTCTTCCAGCACACGGATGGAAAACAAAGAGCCCAGCAGGCTGACCACGACAATGGCCACCATGGTGATGTATGCATTATCCATTTTATTTAACAATCAAAGAGAGTGACGAAAAGGGTTAGTTTTGACTGATCCGTTTGTGTTTAGCGAAACAGTCCTCGATCGTCTTACCCATTACCCTGAGTAGAGACAGTTCTTGAATGTAGAGCTTGGCTTCCTCGACAGGAAACTTACTCAAGCTGGAAGTACATTCACGGACGAATTCCGCGTAAAAGATGATCATCTCTTCGCGTTCTTCGTCAGTCTTGTTGGACAAAGAACGATACAGCATCACCTTCCACAGGAAACCACTGAAGAACAGTTGGTTGTATTCCTGATACTGAGTGACGCCCGATGCATAATCCTGGGGGAAAGGCACCGAGCTTTGGCGATGGAAAGCGATGTCGTTGAGAACATCTCGCTCGGACTTCTTGCGACATTCCGGGCAAGGATGGAAACCCGTCGCGAAGAACGGCTGACCTTCCTTCGGCGCGTCGTTAGGGTGCTGGTGATAGTGCTGAATGCAGCACAGCGGATATCCGTAGTAGATACCGTGCAGAGACGGTACCTCGAACTTCTTTTTGTTGCTCATGACGCGAGGAGCTTTTGCTTGGCTTCTTCCAAGATTGCGCCGACGATCTTCATCAGAGGTTCGTCAGCCGTTTCCGGGAATTGGGCCTTGTGTTGGTAGTAGGCTTCCGACATCGCTTGCACGCACTGGACCTTCTCTTGATGCGTGGACTTGGCCTCGAGCTGCTTTTCCAGCATCCGGCGCTGCAGAGCACCAGTTGCATTGCAGGATTCGAGTTTGCTGTCGAAGTCCTTGTCCTTGCCGTGATTCGTCGGGAAGGGACGATCGTACATCCGGTTCATGTTGATTTCATGAACCAGCTGTTCTTCCGTCTTCTCCGCATTGCACTTGGTGCAAGGAATGAAACCAGAGCCGTTGAGCTTGCGAGGTTGCAGATGGTTGGCCAAACCACGCTGAGACAAGAACAGGCGAACGCGGTTGAATTCGTCATCGCAGCAGGCCGGATAACCGAAGAAGGTACCTTCCGGGCTGAGCTGGAGGAACTGTCGAGGTTTTTCTTGATCTTGCATCACTTGCCTTTAAAGAGTTCTTTGAGAAGGGCTCTGGTCTTGCCCCACTCTTCGATGATTTCTTTGATCGCGGTGTATAACGCACTCAGGAGAATGTAGATGATCTGTGCGATCGGCATTATCGCAACGATCATTCTCAGTCTGTACTGCCAGATTTCTCGCTTGGTGATCGGACCGTACTTGAACTGATGGAACTTGCGTCGCTCGTAGTCGAAGCTGACGGACTTGACGATGCTCACAGCCAATACGACGTAGATGATCGTCACCAGCATCACGCCGACGATAGATTCCGGAAAGAATGTCATGGGACAAGGTCCTTCAGTGTTTTGACAATGACGAACCGACCGTCACTCATCGTGTCAGGAATACTTGCCAAAAGCTTCTTGAGCTCAGGCACGCTCATCCCGTCTTTGACTTCCACGGTAGCTTGTTCCCCGAGGTCCAGGAAGTACTGATCGTAGAAGTAGGTTTTCACGTCAGCTTGCAAGCCGAGTCTGGGCTGACCTGCAATCATCGCACGAACGCGGTCACGAACCTTCGGTGCGAGCAAGTTCTCGTCAGGTGTGGTGACGACCGCATTGACCCGAGACATCAGCCAGACTTGCTTGTCGCGGTCATTGGGACCGTGCTTGCTGCTGATGCTGATCAAGAGCTCATTGAGGTGGTGGGAGTCACGCTCTTTGAACGTCTTTGCATAGTTGACCGCGTCCTCACGAACAGCCTTCAAAGCTGCTTGCACGCCTTTTTGATGGCCGACGTGCTTGGACACAAACCGCTCGGTAATGTCTTTGACTTCGTCTTGGTAAACCACCCTGTGCTCGATCCAAAGACCCAGCCACTCGGCAAGTTTTGCAGGACGCTCTTCACGCACTTGATTCATGGCTTCTCTCTTTTTTGCACTGCATGATGACATAAAGAGCAGGGCGAGATGCCCTGCTGCTTATGCCGTTTTTGTTATTCAGATAACGTCACCAGATCGAAGATTTGACGCCTGGCTTGTCGCAGTTCGTCCATCTCCACTCTGGTGTCCAGCACGCTGTTAGAACCGATCGGTCCCTTTGACAGTTCATCGATCTCCTCCAACAGCAGCTGTAAGTCAGAACGTCCAGTCTCTCGACTGAATCTTCTGGCGGCTCGGTTCCTCTTGACTACCATAACGGTTTCCCTCATCCTGAATAAACAGTCACGCAGTGCTTTTACTCACTGTCATGAATATTGCGCTCAGAATGTAAGAAAACATTTTGGAGCTGAGGGGGATCAGATCTCGGGATCAGTCTTGAAACGCTTGAGGAACGCTTCCGGAAGAACCGCCCAATGGTAGTCGTTGATCTTGACGATGTAATCGCCAGGACCAGCCCAGGAGACGTTGCCGTACTCGTCTTCGACACCGATCCAGACGTAGTCGGTCGAACCACGTGTATCGATGGTGACCTTCACCTTCATAGCGGACTTCGACTCATGGTTGTCGTGGAACCACTGAGGCAGAGGGCCGCGGTTATAGCCGGTGATCGGCTGGCCGTCGAACTTCCCGCCCGCGATCACCTCGGCAGCGTGAACTTCCACCACTTGCAGAAGGTCGATTCCGAGGAACAACGTGAATCCGAGCCCTGCGGTTTCATCTTCCGACTTTCCGATAGCAATCGCGCTTGTCACTTGTTCTTCAGTTTCGTTGCTCATGTTGTCTCCTCAGACTCGAGAGTGAACCAGCCCGCGTTGACCTTGATACTTGCGTGCCTTGTCACCAGCCTTGTCGGCGTAGCTCACCTCGCACGGTTCACCGCGCTGGAACTGGAATTGAGCGATGCCTTCTTCCAGGTAGATCTTGACAGGCGAGCCGGTGTGGTTGCCCACCTCGATCACGACCGTGCCTTCGAAGCCAGCCTCGATCGGCGTGACGTTGACAAACACCGCGGAGCGAGCGTAGGTAGACTTGCCGATGCACTGCACGTTCACATCACGAGGGATGTCGAAGATCTCGATCGTGAAACCCATGCCGTAGCTGTGAGCAGGCATGATGACGTACTTGCCGGTCTCGTCCTCGTGGATCTCCAGCGGCAGCGTGTTCTTCTCGGGATCAGCGAACTTCGGATCGATGACGGTCGAGCTGTGGTTGGAGAAGATCACGAACGGTGCCTTACCGCCGATCACTTCACTGGACAGTCGCACGTCGTAGCCGAAGGAAGACAGGCCGTGAGAGATGCGCTTGATGTCGTTTTCTTCACGGATCTGACGATCCACGAAGTTGCGAATCATCGGACGGAAAGCGTCACGTTCTTCTTGAGTCAGAGGAACTGTGGATTCCTTGATGGCTTCTTGCAGATAGCGCTCACGCGCCGCGTCAGCAGCAGGCTCGAATGCCGGGATGGCAATCGGTCGACGCATCATCTGCTCGTACTTGCCCTGGTCGATCTTGGTTTCAGGACAGACGCACAGCGCACGGATTTGTTTGTCGTTCAGAATCATGTTCTTCTCACTTGACCAGCTTCAGGCTCGGCCGAGGTTTGTCACTGATGGATTTCGTCTCTTCGACCTTGGGCTTTTCTTCACGGATGGCAGGTTTCTCGATGGCTTCGTAGATCGCGCGAGCGTGATCGTCGAACTCCATGAAGTTCGGGAACTTGCCAGAGTTGAAGTTCTGGTCCGGGCAGGCGATCGTGTAGATCGATTCCCACGGCAGATAGATGTCGTAGGAGACACCACTGAAGCGCGTCTTGAACCACATCGCCTTGGCATCGTAGCCAAAACCACCCATCGCTTCAGGAGTGATGTTGAGCACCACGCACTTGAACTTGAACCCAATCACGGGTTGGAAGCCAGCCGGGATCTTGGAGACGTCCCATTCGGAATCGGTCTGCTTCAGATGCTCCATGGCCTCTTCTTGCTGCTCAGGCGTCAACGAGAAGAGCTTGGTGTCTTCCTTGATGTGGGGTGCCAGCGCTCCCATGGGTACTTGCACGCCCGGATAGTCCACAGCCACCTGAATGTGGGTGCGAACACCGTTCTCACTCAGCCAGTTGTAGAAAGCCATGATCACGTGAGCGGTCAGGCTGGTGGGTTGATTGGTTTGGTTGCTCATGTTCAGATGAGAAAAGTTTGAAGAGTGATTAGGCTGCGCTGACAGACTCGAGTGCTTCAGCAAGTACGTCGCGAAGTTCCCACTGGGAATCGAAGTGATCCACGACTTCCAAGATGGTCGGATCTTCGATCACCTGGTGCAGCTCGTCGGTCACCACGCCGAACACAGACGTGCTTTCTTGTTTAGTCTTGGTGTCCACACGAGTGACCGCGTAGTGAACCAGCTCAACATGCCAAAACAGAAAGCGACGAGTCTTGGTCACGACACGTTTGACCGTGTAGACAAAACCCTTGCGATTGATGACAGCATTTTCCCAATTGCCGCGTTGATCCATTTAACGTTCCTCCAGATACTCTTTCCATTCTTGCGGGAAAGAGCAATTAACAGCGTCTTTGAATAAAGGTGCGATCTGCTCTGCAGAAAAGCCAGCATAACCACACCCGACCGCAGTCACCCACCAGCGGTACTTCTTTGCCGCCCGTTGCTGAGTGATCCAGACAAACCGTTCAATGTACTTCTTGACATGCTCAAACGGTTTGGTGGTGACGGTTCTGGTGTTGAAGTGGTAGTCACGAGTCGGGATGGCAAACGACTGCCCCATCATGCCAGTGCCAAACATCTGCTTAGCACCAAACTTCTGCCTGGCTACCTTCGCAGCTCCAGCACCATGGATCCCTTGTGAATTGCTGCCATACACGAAGATCTCACCATTCTCAGGAAGTGTTCCATCGACGTGGTATTGGTGTTTCGTCATAAGTCGACTCCAACTTCAACTGACCCAGTTATCACAGAGGTAATATGGGTTTCAAATGGTTTTCATTCCACTCAAGCAGCTTGGACTTCTTGACGTGATTTGGACAGGACCATTTGCATGAGGGTGTCGCACTCCACCATGAAGTCGATGAGGGGCTTGTCTTGACCTACGAAGCACTCGTAAGCTTTGTCCCACAGATGCACTTGCACCATGCCTGAATCCTTGGCCGCATTATCCAAGATCAGGTAGAAGTCCTTGTCGTGTTTGAAGACGATGAAGCGCATGTCTTCAGCCAGTTCTTTCTTGGCACGAATGAAACCCATGATAGGCTTCTTGGCCAGACGATTGACTGGACCTGTCAGAGACTCTCCACGCTTGGTGAAGTCTCCAGTGAAGTGACCAATGCTCGTGTAGGTACGAATCACTTCAGGAGGGTTGTTGAACCATGCCATTGAGAAAGCAGCGTTTTGCATAGACCGCAAGGTACGCAGTGCTGTCTCGTTGGTCTCAACCTCTCTGATTCCGTTAATAAACACAGCCAGAGTCAGGTTGGAGTTGTTGGGTTTAGACATTTCAATTCTTAACTATAGACACGACTACATTCCTACACCACAAGCTCAAAGCTAGAGTGAGGACGAATTGCTTCAAGAGATAGGTTCGGGGTGTAAAAAGAAGACTAGAAGGGTCCAAATCCTATGCAAGTCTTTAACCTAACCTGAGCGAAGGATCTGGACGTATAAATGAAGTAAGTCACCAAGCACTGTGAATTCCCAACAAGGACAACATTTGAGATGGCTCTACTCAAACCTTACAGTGGCCGGAGTAATGACCGGTTAACTGACCTTGTGAATGAGGCGAACCAGACAGAGCGTGTAGAAGGCGTTGACTTTACCTATGGTCCTCCCATCCCTCACGAGGGACCCAATGGCGAGAACACCAAGGTACTGATGACACCCATTCCTGGCACTCCTTACGAGGGGCCTCAGGAAGTCTTCTTCTCGCGTCTGCCGATCTCGGTACTGGGAGAGTTGCCCCCTGGCAGCATCCGTGTCCCGATCATCAATGAGTTCCCATTTTGGATGCGATCCGTTCTGCCCGTGATCAATGAGGCCCTTGGCCTTGATCTGGATCCGAGCGAAATCGTCAACCATTCCTTCACTGTCCCTCAAGCGACGTATCCGCTGGAAATCATCGGTGGTGCTTCGCTGGCCTGGTTGCCCTCTGTTTGGCAAATGCGTGCGGCCACAGGTGTCGAGCTCGATCTTCTGATCGACGACGTCTTGCCTGGCTTCGTACCTACCCAAGCTGACTTGGACGAGCTGATTGTCGACGAGCTTCCCGGCTTTGTGCCTGAACTCCTCGATCTGGCCAATGTGGTGTCCGATACCCTCCCGGGCTTCGTACCTGAAACGGCCGATCTCGCTTCGTTCATTCCTGATACTCTGCCTGGCTTTGAGAAGTCCCCTGCGCAGCTGGATCAATTTGTGGGAGACGTTCTCCCTGGCTTTGAGATTGAGTCCAACAATCTTGATGCCATCATCTCTGACGAGTTGCCTGGCTTCACGCCTGAGTTGCTCAACCTGGACGATCTGATCCCTGATGAGCTTGACGGCTTCGAACGTCAGCCCACCAACCTCGATGACGTCATCCTTGATGAACTGCCGGGCTTTGTGTTTAGCCCCCGTGCTCTGGATGATCTGATTCCTGACGAACTGCCTGGATTCGAGAAGACTCCGATCGCCATCGACGACTTGATCGCAGATGAGCTCGGTGGCTTTGAGAAGTCCCCTGCAAACCTGAGCGACGTCCTCCAAGACGTTCTCAATGGCTTCGAACCGACCCTTGCGGATCTGGACCAAGTCATTACTGACAACCTCAGTGGTTTCGTGCGCTCGCTGGCTGATCTTGCCGACGTCATCCCAGACGTCTTGCCCGGCTTTGAGCCGGATACGCTTGATCTCTCGACACTGATTCCTGATGTGCTCCCTGGCTTCTTGAAAGCTGACGGAGTACTCGACGACCTGATCTCTGATGAACTGCCCGGTTTCGAGCCTTCGACCATGTCGTTGGACGAAATCATCGCAGACACCCTCCCTGGTTTTGAGCCGGAGATGCTCGACCTTGGTGACTTGATCTTTGATTCGCTGCCTGGTTTCGATATCAGCACAGCCAATCTCGGATCATTCATCCCGGACGAACTCCCAGGCTTTGAAATCTCTCCGGCGGGATTGGATTTGGACGTCCTGATCAGTGACGAACTCCCAGGCTTTGAGCCGTCGCCTGCGTTGCTTGACGATGTCATTGCCGACGTCCTCCCGGGCTTCATTGTCGTCACCCCTCATATCGCTGAGATTCTGTCTGTGACAGTTCTGAGCGGTTTTGAGCAAGGCGATTGAGGAGGATTGAACAATGAAAATCGATACCTCAAAAAGCGCAGAGCAAAACGTCCTGGACTTGATCCTGGATGCCAACCCAGCTCAGGCTGGTAAGCTGGCACTGACCCACATCGACTTCAGTCAACCCACTACCCACCAAGGCACTGGTACGCGAAACACTCGTGTGACGCTGACCATGAAGGCCAACCAGAAGTACGAAGGCACGCAAGTGTTCTCGTATGAGCGGCGTGGCGTGGGCGATGCGATTGCCTCTCCTGATACCACCTACAACTACAGTGACTCGACCACTTGGGCTCAGCTCAAGCAAGCTGTCGCTGAAGGCCTAGGTGTGAAGGCGGACCACATCACCTTCGGAAGCCTTCCTGATGTTGGCGGCAACGCTGTCACTTGGAATGAAGAAGAAGGTCAAGCCTACTCGCTTGGCGTCGCTTACCCGACCGTGGCTGGTCTGTACAGCTCGAGCAATCCGACTGGTCCTGACTTCACTGTCGTGGCCATCGAAAACTCGCTCTTGTACATCAGCAGCGTGGGTGTGGATCTGTTGTGGGATGGACGCGATCTCGACAAGCTGATTGCAAGCATCCTCTCTGGCTTCACGATCAACCAGCAAGCTGGCGGTACTGGCGAACAACTCATCGTGGTTCGTCCTCGTGAAAACGGATGGCCTGGCGAGAAGGAAAACGCTCAACCTTCGGAAGCTGGACTGTCTGCGACGAGCGTGACTTGGGAAGATCTTCCCGAGACGTGGGAGAACTGGAACGCATGGAACGAGCCTTCTTTTACGAACATCACGTACCGATCTGAAACCATTGACATTGGCTCCGTTCGCGAGGTCAAGGTGGTCATCGACGGGTCCTATCAGGGGCATGTCGATTACTTCTACCAGACCAGTGCTGACGGTGTCAACTGGGACGCAGAGCAGCCATTGACTACCGCGCCGATCACCACTCGATACGTTCGAGGGATCGTCAAGGTGATCGATGATGCTCCGATCATTCGACGGCTGGTCATCACGGTGTATAGCACCTGAACTCTCTTAGGCTAGAGTGGGGCTTCGGTCCTACTCTAGCTTATGCCGCGCTCTAACCCAAAATAGTATGTAGGTCTTCCAAGAAGGATACGTGATGTTTTTGATCGACAACACGCGGACCGCACAACAGAACTTGATCTCCATGATCAATTTCGGATCGAAGGAAGTGTTTCTTGGCACTGAATTCATTGTCGGTCTGCCCTTGGCCAGTAACCCGCCCGAGGCCACTGAAGGCACGAATACCACGATCCTTCTGACCTCGGTTCCAGGTGAAGGCTACAACGGCACCAGAAGCATTCGTTACCGTCGCTTGACGATCGGTAATACGAAGCCAGGTGCTCCGAGCATCTATACCGTGGAGGAAGGCGAAACACCCGAACAACTCCTCGCTCGGATTGTGGCTGATCACAATCTGATTGAAACCGACGTAGAGTTTCTCGGTCTTCGTGCTTTCCCGCTTGCAGGTGACAGTGCTACTGTGACTTGTAAGGCGATTTTGAACAGCTATTTCTACGTCGGTTCTTTTGATTTCACAGTCATCAACCCTGCTGTGGAACCCCTGCCTTAAGGCTGCAAAAATGAGTCAGCGCTGGCCGAGAGGCTGGCGTATTTTATGGCTCAAGTCTTGTGGCTCTGTACCGTAAACACCCCGGAGTTTCTCAACATGAAAATCGATCGCTCCAAGTCGGCAACTGAAAACATGCTGGCGCTGATCAACGAAGGTTCGTCGTTCCAGTTCTCTGGCACGGAATTCGACGTTGCCGCTCCGGTGGCCGTCCCGCCGCGTGACCAGGACGACGTCACCAACACCACCGTGCAGCTGACGCCCAAGCAAGGTTCGGGCTTCGAAGGTTCCAAGAACCCGCGCTACACCCGTCTGACCATCGGCCAGACCAAGACCGCTGCTCGCACGAGCTTCGAGATCACCGGTGCCGACACGGAAGAAACGCTCAAGGAAGCGATCGCCGTGGAACACAACCTGATCCTCGACCAGTTCGAGATCACCGGTGAGCTGCCCACGCAAGGCGGCAACTCGGAAGACTTCCTGGTGGAAGCCATCGAAGGTTCGCTGACCCACATCGGCAGCATGACCGTCACGGTCAGCTTCCCCTGATCGGTCCGACACCTCGTCTCGATTAGAAAAGCACGCCGGGGATGACCTGGCGTGCTTTTTTATTCGCTTGTTCTCAAGGTGATGTTTTTACTCTTCAGTTTTCGGACTTACAGAGTAGAGACTTCATGGCCAATTTACGCGAGGATGTATGGCCGATATCGATACCTCTCAACTCGACACAGACCAGCGCAGCCCTCGGCTGGCTCGTCCGTCGCTGATGGAGGCGGTAGAGCTGCTGAACCTGGTGCAAGGCATCATCACGTTCCCACTCAACAGTGATCCGGTGACGATCACTCGAGCCCTCCATGTGAACGGCGCTTTGGAAGCGAACTCGTTCAAGGGTGAAGGCTCTCAGCTGACGGCTCTCAACGCTTCCAACCTCACCACTGGCCAAGTGCCGGTGGCGCGCATGGGCACTGGTGCTACCGGTGCTGGCAAAGTCCTGTACGGCGACGGTACCTGGAAAGACGCCCCGGCTGGTGGGGGTGGATCCAGTGGTCCTGCCAAGCTGTTCCCAACGCAAAGCCGTTACCAGGCCAACAAGACAACCGGTCAGGGCGTGAATATCGTCTCCGCTGCGAGTCTCAAGTACGGCATCAGCTGGACACGAGACGGTACGCAACTGACGGTTCAAGATGCCAACCATGGTCGCTCTGTGGGTGAGCGTGCGGTTGTGCGCAACGCTCATGTCGAGCAGCACGAAGGTCTGATCACCAGTGTCGGTTCCGGTTTCTTCACGATGGATTGCACCGATACCGGAGCGACCAACGGAAGCGCTGCTGCCTACTCGATGGGATTCACGTTTGCGTTCAACGCAGGCGCTGGTTCTATCACTGGCGGCACCATCACTGCTCCTGCTAACTGGGACTGCGTGCTGCTCAGCTTGCGGATCCACTTGGCCGCAAACACTCGTGGTGCAACGACCTTCAATCTCACGGTTCCGAAGGGCAACATCAACGGTGTTGGACCGAACACGAACAGCGATGACATGTGCATCCCTGTCCAGCAAGTTCGTCAAGACGTCTCTGGTTTGACCGCTGTGGGTAACACCATCATCGGACAAATCGGTGGCGACTTCGGCGTCTATCAATTCGGTGCGCTGCCTGCGGCGACGACTGGTATCCACATTCTCGCAACTTTCTAAGGAGCAGATGTGAATACTCGTCCCATCAACGCATCACTCTACGTAGACGCTTTTAGCCCTACGGGGAACCCGGGCGAGTACACATTCGAGAATGCGCTCTTCAGAAATCAGGCTGACCAGTCTGGTAATGGAGCGTACGACGTACAAGTCGGTTTCGTCCTGTATGTGCCGTCGACGAACTTCAACACCGGGGCTCCAATCCCTGGCGTGGTTCATCGGTACAAACTCACAGATGTCAACGTGCTGGATCCCGAACGGGTCTCTGGTACGATCATCTGGGATGAGACCGGATCTGAAGAGCTTGAGATCCCGACCAATGGCATTGGTTGTGGATTGAGTCAAGCCAGTCCGTCGTATGGTTATGGCTACGCGCCAGCCGATGCGCTTTATTCGGAACTTCCTCCGGGACTGACCGAACAGTCAATTCAAACGGATCTCTGGAACATCGCCGACAACATCGAAGGCGGTGGTCCGGGTCCGAACCCTTCAGGGACTTACAAAACAACAGTTGGAGACGACTCCACACTCAGCTTCGTAGTCACTCACTCTCTCGGTACTCTGGACATTGACGTCAAGGTCTTTGACTTGAACACTGGAGGTGACGTCTACCCTGGAATCGTTCGAATGGGTCCGAACGAAGTACAGCTCGATTTCACGTACCCGATTGAAACGAACAGTCACCGAGTGATTGTCCGTTCGTAAATCCCCCTCCCCGGTCAGGTTATCTGACCATTTTGTTGTCCCTGTCTCTCCTTTAGGAGTTCTCACATGTTCCCGAAATTCCACGGTATCGCGCTGGCTGCCAACTCCTGGATCACCAACGCAACCCTCGAAAACCTGTCGGCTGACCCGACTCCCCTGGGTGCTGGCCGTCTGTGGTTCAACACCACCGAGAAGGCCCTGAAGTTCAGCTCGCTGGACGCTGGCGGTGCCCTGTCGATCGAGACCGTCGCCACCGGCGCCGAAGTCGCTGACGCTGTCGCCGAGCTGGCCGCCCTGGGCACCCGCGTCGACGCCATCGAAGCGGCCTACGTCAAGAAGGACGGCTCCGTTGCCTTCACCGGCGACATCAACGCTGGCAACCACAAGGTCACGAACCTGGCCAACGCCGTCGCTGACACCGACGCCGCTCCCCTGGGTCAAGTCAAGGGCCTGATCGCTAACCTGGGCAATGCCTTCGTCTACCAGACCACGGTCGACGGCGGTGAGAGCGAAGAAGAAGCGTTCGACCTCGACACGCTGACCACCAAGACCCCTGGTTCCTACTACAAGGTCGCCACCTCTGGCTGGTTCGTCCTCGGCGCCGGTGACGCGTTCCAAGCCAACGCCAAGGACGGCCTGGTCTTCAACACGGAAGACGGCGTCGACAAGATCGACAACACCGACTCGACCGTCGCTGGCACCGCTGGCGAAATCGACGTCGACGGTTCGACCGACACCGGCTACACCGTCTCGCTGTCCGAAGCGTTCAAGACCACGGTCTCGGACAACACCGACGCGATCGCTGCTGAAGTCGCTCGTGCTACCGCTGCCGAAGGCGACCTCGCTGACGACATCGCTGCCGAAGCTTCGCGTGCCACGACCGCCGAAGGCGTGCTGGACGGCAAGATCACCACGGAAAAGAACCGTGCTGAAGCCGCCGAAGGTGCCCTGAGCACCAAGATCGGTGACCTGTCCACGCTGTCGACGACCGACAAGACGAGCGTCGTCGCTTCGATCAACGAAGTGGTCTCCAGCGCTGCTGGTGCCGGTGCCAAGATCGGCGATCTGACGACCCTGACCACGGATGCCAAGAGCACCGTCGTCGCGGCTCTGAACGAAGTCGATGCCAACGCTGACGCTGCCCAGGCTGCTGCCGACTCCGCCGCCGCTGACGCTGCTGCCGCGCAATCCGCTGCTGAAGCTGCCCAATCCACCGCTGACGCAGCTGCCGCTGCCGTCGTGACTGAAAAGGGTCGTGCCGAAGGCGTGGAAGCTGGCCTGGCTTCGGACATCGCTGCTGAGACAGCCCGTGCTCAAGGCGTCGAAGGTTCGCTGGCTGCTCTGTCGACCACCGTCAAGACCAGCCTGCAAGCTGCCATCAACGAAGTCGACGCGAATGCCGACGCAGCTGCTGCTGCCGTCGTCACCGAGAAGGCTCGCGCTGAAGGCATCGAAGCTGGTCTGCGTACCGACGTCGACGCGGCTGCCGCTGCTATCGCTGCGGAAGAAGCCCGTGCCAAGGGTGTCGAAGGTGACCTGACCAGCCTGTCCACGACTGCCAAGGGCAGCCTGGTCGCTGCGATCAACGAACTGGCTGACGCCGCTGGCGAAGGTGCCGATGCGCTGAAGACCGCCATCAACGGTGGCCGCTTCACGTACCTGGCTTCGTCCGCTGCTCTGGTGCACACCGTCACGCACGGCCTGAACTCGAACTTCGTGCAAGCGCAAGTTCTGGTCAAGGGTGACGACGACAAGTTCCGCAACGACATCGTCTCGGTCGAAGAGACCAGCGCCAACGTCCTGACGATCACGCTGACCGAAGCGCGCATCATCAAGGTCGCGGGCCAGGCTCTGGACCAACTGGCCTAATCGGCCTCGAAGGGGAGTTTCGCTCGTACAGGAAGCTCCCCTTCCTCCTCCTTACAAGTGTAGATCATGCCTATCCGACCACTCGCTCCGTTTGATGTTAACGGCATCACTTCCGTAGATGATGCACTGGCTATGCTCGATGCAGGGCTGGCTGACTTGATGGAAATGAGTTCCGATCAAGCGAAGTTTGGTCCTAAAGAGATTTGGACGTTTGATAAGAACGTTCTGTCTTTGAAGAGTCGGTACGATAAGGCAATTGAACTCATCCGTAAGGAGAGACAACCGTGAGCCACCATCCTAAACAACTCGAAGCGTGGTTCGAGCGTTGTCGCAAAAATCTGGCTGTATTCCGTCAGAACCGGCATGCTCTTTCTGAAGAGGAACAGATTGAGTTTGTTCGAAACCAATACTTGATTCTCCAAGCGGGCATCAAGGTCGTAAAAGGTCATGCCCGTTTTGAAGGCGTGTAATTAAGGAGTGTATCTTGAACGCTATCGTTCGTAACTATGCCAACATGGAGCATCGGGGCTCCGTGGTCTTTGCGAAGGAGTACGCGGATTTCCCGGAGACTCCCACTCGCAATGAGCTGGCTGTGGTGAACGGGGTGATGTGGATGTATTCCATGATCAACGGCACGTTGACATGGTACCCGTTCAACGACAAGAAGAAGACGTACGTCCACACCCAGATTCTTCCGTCCTCTGACTGGGTTGTGCAACACAACCTGGACAGCCAGGATTTCGTTCTCGGCATCTACAACGCCCAGAACAACCTGATGTCTCCCTCGGGCATCACGCAAGTTGAAGACGACAGCTTCCATGTGACCTTCACCGAACCGGTGGCTGGTCGCGTGGTTGCGTTCTTCGACACCGACGCCTTCGCACCCAAGGTGGTGACCCAGCTCGTGGAAGCTGATGAGTTCAACATCGGCGGTGGTTCTGTGACGGCCAGCGAAGACGGTCTGTTCGTCGGCGCAAACCGTGTGGTGGACCAATCTGTCGTGGGTCAAGCCAACGGCGTGGCTCCGCTGAACGCTGAAGGCAAGGTTCCTTCGTCCATGGTGGACGGCGGCTCCGGTGGCGCTGCCAACATCCTGGTCGGTACCGGTGTGACCCAGCGCGACACCACCAAGAACGGCATGTTCGCTGGTGTGGACGGCGGTGGTGATCCGACGTTGACCTGGATCAACAAGGATGCTCCGGCTGGCAAGCACGTCGTGCAAGCCTACGTCACGGATGACGGCGTCTGGCGTCTGGCTCTGAGCAACGACACCATCACCGGTGGTGTGGGTACGGTGATGACTGTGGGTCGTACGGGTAACACCGTGGACTCGATCGGTCTGTCCGCTACCACGATCAGCCTGAACGGCGCAGTGGCGGGTCTGACCACGCTGTCGGCTTCGGGTCTGGTGACCGCAGGATCCTTCAAGGGTGACGGTTCTCAACTGACCGCGCTGAGCGCTGCCGCTCTCTCTGCTGGTCAAGTGCCGGTGGCACGCATGGGCACTGGTACCGCTGACGGTACGACGTTCCTGTCGGGTGACGGTACCTGGAAGGCTGTGGCTGCTTCGGGCTCCGTGCTGAATGCAACCGACGCCGTTCCGGCTGTCTCGGTGTCTGCCTCCGCTGTCACCGCTGGTGTGACTTCGTCTGGCAGCAATGCCGTGATGAACTGGATCCACTCCGGTGCTGCTGCCAACACGCGTGTGATGTATCAGCGTCTGCAAGGCACTGGTGCGTTCGACATGGGCTTCGTGACCGACACTGGCACGACGCCGACCGCGTTCTTCTCGGTGAGTCGTCCGACTGGTTCCAACAGCGCCAACGCCATCACGTTCGCCTCGACGTCGTTCACGGTCAATGCGGCCATGAGCGCGAAGAACCTGAACCTGACGGATTCGGCAATCCCGACCAACGGTCTGTATCTGGCGGGTACCAACCTGCTGGGTCTGGCAACCAACGGCACGGCTAGTCTGTTCATCAACCAGAACGGCGCGATCGGTCTGGGTGGTGCGAACTTCGGTACGTCGGGTCAAGTCCTGACTTCCAACGGTACGGGTGCTCCGACCTGGTCCGCTGCTCCGGCTTCGACCACGCTGAACGGCACTGGTCTGATCCAACGCGGCACTTCCAGTTCCGTGGTGGCTGCTGGTCTGGACGGTGGCGACGATCCTGTCCTGTCGATGTTCAACAAGGATGCTCCGGCGAACAACCGCTGGTCGCATCTGTACGTCACCGACAACGGCAACCTCCGCTGGACGCTGGGTAACGACGCGATCAACACCGACACCCCGTTCCTGCTGGTGACGCGGAACCTGAACGCTGCAGCTACGCTGACGCTGACGGGTACGGCCATCGGTCTGACGGGTGCGACCACGGTCACGGGCAACCTGACGGTCGCTGGTGCTGGTGTGATCAGCGGTATCGGCTCTGGTCTGACCACGCTGAACGCTGCCGCGCTGAGCTCTGGCCTGGTACCTGTGGCTCGTATGGGTTCCGGTACTGCTGACGGAACAACGTTCCTCCGCGGTGACGGCACTTGGGCTGCTCCGACCGCAACTGTGTCTTCCCTGGTCGCCACGGCTGATGCTGGCTTCGCTTCGACTGCTCCGGCGGTCTACGTGGGTGTGTCGGGCACTGTCCCTGTGATGAATTTTGTCAACAGCGCTGCTGGCGCCAATGGTAAAGTCACCTACGCGCGTCATCTGAACACTGGCGTGTTCGAGATGGGTGCTTCCACGGACGCTGGTGCTTCACCGGTGCCTTGGCTGAGCGTTGCTCGTTCGGGTACCACTGCGTCGACCTTGACGCTGACCGCCACGGCGATCGCGCTGACAGGTGCTGTCACGGCAACCAGTCTGGCTGGTGCAGGTTCGGGCATCACGGCTCTGAATGCTTCGAACCTTGGTTCTGGCACGGTGCCGATGGCTCGCCTGGGTCTGAGCGGTACTCCGGACTCGACCACGTATCTGCGTGGTGATGGTCAGTGGGCTGTGCCCGCAGGCAATGGCGGTGGTTCGACCAAGCTGATCTCGTCGACTGGCGGCATCGTTGCTGGTGCTGTTGGCACTCGCATCAAGTTGGGCGCTGCTGCGACGATTCCTGCTTCGACCTTCGCTGTCGATGATTGGTTCAGCCTGTTCAACACGACTGGCTCGCCCATCACCATCACGCCTGCTGCTGGCCTGACGGTTCGTCGCGACGGTTCGACCGCCGCTTCTGGTCCGTTCATCATGCCCGCTTACGCAACCGTGTTCGTCTGGTGGATTTCGACGACCGAAGTTCTGATCAGCGGTACCTACATCTAAGGGGAACACATGACTGCCATCTCAATGACGGCAGCCTCCCGACCTGGGTCAACCGGGTCGGGTTTGGTTCCGTTCGCTCTGAAAACGACGGTGGTGAACAACGCTGCCAATCAGTCGACGTTCACTGACGAAAGTCAAAGTGGCGTTGCGATCACGGTCACTGGTACGGATTGGGGGCATTCTTCGATGTCCCCTTACCGTGCGCCGGTTGGCTACTGGTCGCTGCAGTTTAACACGGCCTCGAACGACCAAGCTTTCTTTGGTCCGACAGGTGCTGGTACGTTGCTACAGACTGGCACGGGTGACTTCACGTATGAGTTCTGGATCATGCGTGAAGCAGGCACGGCTTCTATTGTCGCTAACACCGCCAATAGCGTTCGTGTTCTGCAGTTTGCCACGCCGATCACCGCCATCACTTCGGCACTGCTCGCCTACTCCGGTACTGCATTCGACTACGCTCTGCGACCCAATCGCTGGACGCACGTCGCTTGGGTCCGGATCAGCGGCACCATGTCGCTGTACGTCGATGGAAAACTGATGAACCGGGCAACCGGTAACACCACTTCCTACGACTTCGGTACCCAGCAAAGCACGTTCGGAGCTGCTGCTGAAGCAAGCGCAAACAACGCGTTCATCGGCCGCATCAGTAACTGGCGCATCTGCATCGGTGAAGGTGTCTATACGGGTGACGTGTTCACTCCACCGACATCTCCGCTGACGGTTCGCTCCAGCACCAAGCTGTTGACGCTGTGTGGTCCTGCAGCTCGTGACTATTCGGGCAACAACGTCCAGTTCCGTTTGGCGGCAACGCTGTTCGGTCACCGGATGATTCCTGCGAGCCCGTTTGGTCAGGAGTTCGACTACGTTCCAGCAACGCATGGCGGCAGCATCTACTGCGGTCCGAACACTCGCATGTCTGCTCCGGCCGTTCCGGCCATGGCAGTCGGTACGGGTGACTTCACGCTTTCCTTCTGGGTCTATATCCCTCCGCAAGGGGCGATTCAATCCGGTGGACGCGTGATCTTCGGTCCGTGGAATTCTGCTGCCACGACCACCAGCGGATCGTCCATGTTTGCAGTGACCCAGCCAACCGGCGCGGCACCTTACAACTGGATCAGGTTCGTTGCCAACAACAGTGGATCGCTCGCGACGCTGGGAGCTGCAGCCAACTACGGTCTGAAGCAAGGTTCGTGGTGCTTCATGGCGTTCGTGCGCCAAAGCGGTACGCTGAGGATTTACTGCGATGGCATTCAAGTGCTCTCGCAGGCCTTCACGGTCAACTTCTCAGCCGCTGCTCCGATCGGTATCTTCGGTCCTGCTGACACGGGTGCATCGAACTTGTTCACGGTGGGTAACATCGCTGAACTTCAGTTCATCCCTGGTGTTGCGAAGTACACCGCTGCGTTCAATCCGCCTACGAGTCCTCAGACTGTTGATGCAGCTGCTGTGTTTGCCTACGGGTTCTCTCAGCATCGTGCAGCCAACGTGTTTGACGCTACTGGTGGACACGCCGTCTTGCTCACAGGTGCGAAGGTCAGCACTGACACGTCCGTTGACTCGACTGCTTCGGTGAAGTACACCGCCACGACCGACAAGGTTCAAGTTCCTGGCATTTGGAACAGCCTCCTGGCTTTCAATCCGAATCCTGGTGCTGCTGGCGGTAACCCGACTCAACCAGGTGACTTCACCTATGAGGCATGGGTGAACTTCTCGAACGCTGACGGTACTGCGTTTGTGATCATGGATGCTCGTACGGCCGCTAACACCGGTTGGGCGCTCATTCGCGATACGGCAAACAAGTTGTCGTTCTTCAACAACAGCGACGCTACAGCAGTGGCCAGTTCTGCCGGTACGATGACGACCAAGAACACGTGGACTCACGTGGCGGTGGTGCGGTCTTACGGCACGCTGCGTCTGTACATCAACGGACAAGTAGCGTACATCGGTGCCTACGATGCTTCGCTGGCTGTATCTGGCGCGAATCTGTGGCTTGGTAACGAGTACAACTCGAACACCAAGACGCTGACGGGCTACATGCAGTACGCGCAAGTTTCGAAGTACGCCAAGTACACGAGTGAATCGTTCACTCCGCCAACCAAGTTGGCAGCATAACGGAGAGGGCTTCGGCCCTCTTCTTTATGTCGCAAATTCTATGAGGCCTAGTGCCTTGCTTATTTTGTGTTTCGTGACTCGAGGGAAAACACATCGTGACAAAGAGTAAGGAGCCTGTCAGTTTGATTCTGTCTGACGGCGTGAAAGAACTACTAGTGACTCGTGACTTCAAAGTCAAGAGCGTATATTTTCGTTGGGATCTTGTCCGCACAGCTGAAAAGCACCCTCTCCCCGTGGTCGGTCACAACCACGCGTTCAACTTCAATGCTCGTATCTCCGAAAGCTCCCATGGAAGTAAGACAAAGCGCGACGTCTCAGTGTCGTACTTTGGTCGTGTAGAAGCGATGCCTACCCGGGTGGAGGACGGAACCATCGAGTACAGGTTCGAGCAAGACTTCGAGTTGGGATTCATTATCCCAGCAGGAATGTATCTTCTGCCAGCTTTGCAAATTGGTGGCAGGTTCTCGATTCCTTCGCCTGAGATCACTCACCACCATACGAGTCTGATTGGCGAATACCTGTAGGAGGGTTCGTGAAGGTCTATAACGAAGACAAATTCACGGCTGCAATAGAAGACTTTCACGTCACTCGCGTGCGTCGCAGGGTCTTACTGGTCATCTCTGCTCTCTTGGTAGAGAAAGAGACTGACTTCCTCTTCATTGAGCCAGAAGTATTAATGGCTCATGTTTGTCTGTACAACGTACCTGTAGACTTTGCTCAGCAAAACGACTACAAGACGTCCAGACAGTATCGCTACGAGAACTTTGGGATTGGTAAGCTCCTGAGTCCCGTGGACACTCAAGGCAGGCTCTTTCTCTTTGAGGAAGACTTTCCTTTGGAGTTCACGATCAAGCGAGGTGAGTACGTGGATACGTTCATCAACGGCGGCAGTGTCGGTGATGAATTTGGACCAGGTACCATCTTGGAGAACAAGATCTACTTGCTCAGTGATGATTGAGGACAAAAAAGAAAACACGGCATAAGCAGAGCAGGAGCCCTAGGGCTCCTGCTCTATGCTGACTCACATCCGGAAAGGCGTGAGGAAGGCGTCGTCGCCGAACTTCTCCTTGAACACGATCGCCATGCGACGAGCGGTATCCACGGTTTCGAAGTGGACCTTGATACCCGGAACTCCCTTGACCGTCGAAGTCAGGTGAGTCACCGGCAGATCGTCGATCCAGTCGATGATGTCGAGCTCGTCTTTGACGTGGATGGTCTTCAGATCATCATTCTTTTCAGGCATCTGGTCTTCCTTGTGTTTGGAGTACGAGTAGTACAGCGGTCTTTCACGGTTGGCGAACATGTTCTCTCGCACAGGATAGATTCCCGGGGTCGTACCGTCGCAAATGACGCGAGTCGGTTCTTCCAAAGGCATGGTTGCCATGAGTGTTTCGTTGCGAATATGACTCTGAGCCATGACCTCGGCCTCCAGACGTTCCCAGTCCAGCTCAGGTTCTTTGTCTCCTGGAAAAACCGTGTCGAAGGTTTTCATCAGACTTTCGTCATTGAAGTAATCGGTGCCCAAGCATTTCTGCATGAACTCATGAGCGTACCTGCGAGCATCCGCGGCAGTGGTCAAAGGCTCGTAGGAAAAGCCAACCCCTCCTTCGAACTTTGCCATGATCAGTACGTCATCCGGATCTTGCGCTTGTCCAGCGAATCCATGATGTCCTTGATGATGGCTTCACCGAAACCAGGCAGCGTCTTGAGCTGGCGCACGCTGTAGGATTGAAGCGTCGAGACGGTCGTGATGTCACTGCCTTCCAGAGCGCGGACAGTGTGCTTCTTCAGCCCCATCGCATAGATGTCAGTATCCTCGACCGTTTCAGGCGTGCCTTCTTGACGCAGCAGACGAGCCAGTGCAGCGATGCGTAGCTCGTTCATCTGGAACGTGTAGGTGCCGTGAGCGGACTCGCCGTTCTTCAGGCCAAACGCTTGGACCTTGAAGCTCTTGACAGGCATCTCAACGAGGTTCGTGGAGAAGATGGCCTTGGCGTCTCGCAGCGGAACCAGATCGATCAGGGTCTGGATAGCTTTGTGGATTTCCACCACATTCAGACGTTCTCGTACGCCAGGTTCAAACAAAGGAAGATCTTGTTTCATTTCCGTTTCCTTGCATTATCTCTTTATGATGTCTTTATGCAAACAGCATAAAGAGATATTCGGACTCTACCCGTTACGATCCGTCAGGAGTGATCTGCACCGCAATTGCGGCACGTTGAGTGACTAGCCTCAACCCCCATTGTCACGTAAAATCAGTCGGTAGAGTCCGGTATCTTAACTGTCAATGTTCAAATCCCAGGGAGTGGTTTAGTTTCCTAGGACGTGTACTGTTCGTTGTTTAACGAAAATGTTACCCGCAACCGGGTGTCGAATTGTGGTAGAGAGTGTTGGCGTCGGGAACGCAACTAGACGGCAGTCCTTTGGATCTGGCCAGCGCAGCGGTTGCAAGATGCTGTTTAGGCTGTCTGCGGTGCTGTACGCTGGTATATCCCTCAAGGAGGCAGTTCCCAATTGGTGGAACCTTGTCTGTATATTGCTACGTTCCCAATCGCCTGCGACTGGTCTTGTCGTGGATCAGCTTACGCACCCGCCGCTTCGAGACAGGTACGGTGGTTGACCCGAGCCAAATTGCCTTTGGTCTCGGGTTGGGATGACTCCACCAGCCGTATTCGGGCTCGGCGTAGTCGCTGAAACACGCTACAGGAAAGTCCTCGACATTGAGAGCACGTGCCTCCATGTCGATCACTCGCAGGTTGACCTCATCGTCAATGATGGCGTTGATCTTTGCCATCATCTCCGGATTGTTCAACACAGCCACAATCAATGCTTGACTGATTGTTCCTCTTGTCACTTTAGATCAATCCTCTCCTAAAGATCTTCAGTAATGATTAATGGGTAGCCGGAACATCACTACCCTCAAATAAACTAGCAGACCCTGGTAAATTCCTCACCAGCTTTGAGCACGCTCATCTGCTTGGAAGATGTCGTACGCCTGGGCGTCACAGAACTCCTCGTAACTCTGATACCGAATCATGATCACAGACCCGTCAGCGAGCGTATGATCGTACTGGTAAAAGAGGTAGTTGGTGTCCAGGTAAAGACCACTCCTCACCAAAGCCCACAGAATGTTCAGCGCCGTTTGCTCCAGCGTGATCATCACGTCAAACAAATTGAGCTTGATGGCTGTTGTGTCGTTGTCTGTACGTTTGGTCAAGTCGTACAGATCGTCATAAAGACGCTTGGTCAATGTGCCGATGTTTTGTTCAGCTCTGTGCTTGACGGCGATGTCGTTGATGATGTCGTTAAGAATGTGCTCGGCTTCAGCACCAAAGAGCGAGACCAACCTTCTGGTCTCGGCGGAGAGATCCACCACGACCCGTTCAGGGATCGCGAAGAGCTTTCCCTCGAACGTCAGTTTGTCCATGTTCATGAATTTAACCCTTGACTTTTGTAGCTTTACTACTTGCACTACAGGTCAGTGATATGTGATTGAGAATTGATGGATTTCAACCTCTTCTCACGCAAGAACCTTTTTATGATTGACCCGCGCACTCATGCCGGGTGAGAAGGGTTCTATGAATGGAAATTTCATCAAGCGTGCACTAGGAATCGTGTACGCCGAAGAGACCGATACCGAGATTCGACTAAGGGGAGTGAGGACTCGTCAACTCGCCATGGACATGATGCGCGTCTGGTCGACGAGCAAGATCGAGAAATACATGTTCACCGAGTTCTCGGGACGGTCCATCAGCTTCCCTAAGTTTTTCGCCCCCGACATCCATTTCATGCTCCAGCAACTCTTGCACAACAAGAAAGTTGCAACGTCTCGTGGAGCGATTCGAGCAGCTTTGAAAGCACTCGAGGAAGACACTTGGCTGGCTCGTCTGACCAAAGAGACGGACGACATTCTGGACAAGGAACAGCTCAAGAAGTTCAAGAAGTCGCCGCTGCCTCACCAGATGGAGTTCTTCGGTATTTACAACCGTCGGGTTCCTCAGTTTGCTCTGCGTGGTTACTTGCTCTCAGCTGGCGCAGGTACGGGTAAGACACTCATGGACCTCATGCTGGCTGAAATGCTGCATGCATCTGTGGTCTTCATTGTCAGCCCCAACAACGCCGTCTACAAGGTCTGGGACCGTACTCTGAAGGAAGAGTACCACGAACCCCAGCAAGCGTGGATTGTGAGTGATGGCAAGCCGTACAACGGCGAGCGATACATCATCACTCACTACGAAGGCCTGGAGAAAGCTCGTGCAGCAGTGGGTCGTGCTGATAAGTCCAAAGCTGTCGTGGTGCTGGATGAATCGCACAACCTGAACAACACGGAATCTCTGCGCACGCAGCTCTTCGTGCAGATCTGTCAAGAACTGAAAGCTCAGCACGTGGTCTGGGCTTCGGGTACGCCAATCAAGGCGCTGGGTGGTGAATCCATTCCCATTCTGCGCACGATCGATCCGCTCTTCACCGCGGACGTGGAAAAGCGCTTCAAGGCAATCTTTGGCCGTGAGGCCTCTCGTGCTCTGGACATCTTGCGCAATCGCATGGGCATCATCTCCTTCCGTGTGGAAAAGGATGAAGTTCGCACGAACGCTGAGCCTGTCTCGCACTCGATCGATGTCAAGATTCCCAATGCCAAGGAATACACCTTGGACGCTTTGCGTGATGAGATGAAGGATTTCATCGACGAGCGTCTGAAGAAGTACATGAAGGGCATGGGGCATTACGAGGACTTCTACGATGACATTCTGGACAGCTTCAAGCGCACCTTGAAGACCAAGGAAGAGTTCAACGAGTTCAACACGTACAAGACCTACATCAAGGTCATTCGTCGTGGCTACGATCCGAAGCTCCACATCGAAGAAGCCAAGTTCTGCAACAACTACGAGCTCAAGAAGATCATGCCCACGCTGGTTCAGCCCACTCGGGGTGAATTCAAGAGTGTGCGCTCGATCATCAAGTACCCCAAGCTCAAGGTGATGGGTGAGGCTCTGGGAGGCATCCTGGGACGCAAGCGCGTTCAGTGCCACCTGGACATGATTCCCTTCATCGGCATTCCTGACATCGTTGAAAACGCCCAGAAGAAGACCATCATCTTCTCCAGCTACGTGGAAGTCGTGGATGCAGTGTCTGCTTATCTGAACAAGCAAGGCATCAAGAACATCGTGGTTCACGGTTTTGCTGGTGAATCGGTTACGACTCAGGTGACCAAGTTCGACAAGGATGATTCGATCAAGGTCTTGGTGGCGACTTACCAGTCTTTGTCGACTGCTGTGCCGCTGATCATGGCCAACACGACCATCTTCGTCAACTCACCGTTCCGTGACTTTGAGATGACGCAGGCTAAGGCCCGTACAGATCGTTTGGGGCAAGACACCACGGTGCACTTCTACCACGCGTATCTGGATACTGGCAAGGAACCCAACATCTCGACTCGCTCCAAGGACATCCTGGAGTGGAGCAAGGCTCAGGTCAGCGCGATCCTGGGTGAGGAAGCGGGTGAGAACGTGCTGGGCATGGACAATCTGGGTGTGAGTCTTGAGGAGTATCACGACGAGACTTACAACGAAGAGCAGATTGCGATGGAAAGCATGCTCTTGGAGTATTACTAAGAAAGGAAGTTCACGTGAACAACGTGCAAGTCGCTCTTGAAGGCGCGGCGTACGACGTGGCGATGGAGGGAATCTTCACCGACATCGGCAAATCGCTCGTGGCTTTCAAGGATCGCGTGATGGGAAACCCTCATGACGTGCAAGAGACCATGAAGGTGCAGTTCGCTGTGGTCAACGAAGTCGAGCATCGTCTCAAGGCTTTGCGCAATCAAGTCGCTCGCTCTCAGTTCAATCCTGAGCAAGCTGCTGTGATTGGCAAGGCACTGGGAAGCTTGAACTTCGCCGGTACCACGCCGAGTCAGCTCCTGGCTGCACTGGACGGCAAGGTCCAGCAATCCGAGAAGCTCGCTGAGAGTTCTTGGTCACTGCTGGACAAGTTCACTGCTTTCTTCTCTGCGAAGAAAGTGGTTGACGCTGCCACTGTGGCTGATGCCAAGAAAGTCAAAGAAGCTGCTTCTGTCAAGAAGGGCGCGCATTCGGAACAGCTCGCCATGAAGTTCGCCAAGAGCGACGTGTTGAAGCTGATTGATGTGGGTCTGAAGACCTGCATCACCTACAAGCGCGTGTACAGCAAGCACAACGCTGCCAAGGCCAAGGGTGAGATCGATCGGACCAAGAAGGTCGCGATGGAAGCCTACGCGGTACCTGAGAACGAGCCGTTGAACGCTGCTCACCTGCCAGCTCTGGGACAAGACCTGTACGACGTAGGCGTGCGGATCTTCAAGGAACTGGTGGAGATGCTCGTCATCATTTTGAAGATCGTCTGGATCGCTTTCCGAGCTGGCGTGAACGTCATCGGCAAGGGCATCACAGCGCTCTTTGGCATGATCGACGACGTGCTGTTCTAGGCAACTTAACCCAAGGGGAGCTTCAGTTAAGTCATGCAGGGCCGTCGTGTATTTCCCGACGCAGATGGCTTTCTTCCAAAGGACTTCGGTGTAGCAGGCGACTTCGGGAAACTAGGTCGCACACTCGAGCAAGTCTTGGGCTGTGAAAATCAGCTCTGGTGGAAAGTCACAGCGCCGGATGGGAGTGGCTGCACTCTGAATCCGAAGATTCATGAAGTCGTTGAACACGACGATGGATCCGTTAGTGTTATTCCATCCATTATCACGTCAACGTGGCATGGTTGGCTTGTAAGAGGAATTTGGAAGTCTGTATGAGTATCCAACTGTCTCCCGTGCTGGAGCAAACCAGCGATGAAGTACTCAGCATCTATTGCCGTGGTTGCAAGCTGATGCATGAGCTGCGTATTGTGCCTGACGCTGAGAACACGAAGACGCCCAAGTGGCAATTCAACGGCGACGTGAACAGGCCTTCGTTCCACCCGAGCTACAGCGCGCGCTACTCGCGTAATGGCAAGGTGGTGGTTTGCCACAGCTGGATCAAAAACGGCACCATGGAGTACTTGGGTGATTGCACCCATGAACTTCGTGGCCAGACCATCGAACTGCCTCCTCTGTCCGAAGAGGCCACCATCTAAGAGGCATCATGGCTCTCAAGCATTTGACCGCTCTTGCAGCGGCTCAGCAAGCCATCGCTTTGGAGGAACACTCCATCGCCATGGAAGGCGTCAAGGAAACTCTGAGTGATGCTCGCGACAAGCTCGTGAAGTGGGCCAAGGTTCTCACCGACAAGACCAGTCTGGGTGAGACCACGAAAGCCACGATCGAGTCTGCGGCCTACATTGCTTCGGCAATGAACTCGCTCAAGGCCAAGATCTCGGCCTCCGCTCCTGAGCACCTCGAGATCAAGGGCGTGACTCGCGTCCTGCGTCGTCTGGGTATCACGGGCAAGACTTCTCCTGAGATCATTCGCGAGATCAAGGAAAAGCAAAAGCTCTTCCAGCTCGACGTCAAACTCGCGCACGCTGCGTTCAAGCGTGCTGCGCATGAGGACGGTAAGCACAGCGCTGAGTACCAGACTGGCCTGGCCTGCCTGGAGAAAGCTCAGCGAGTGCTCAAAGCCAGCAATCCTGGACTGTCTGTGGCGATGAAGCTGGAGATGGACAAGCGCGGTCTACTCAACGTCATCCAAGCGATGATTGAGTTCATGAACGCCATCCAAGGCACGCTGCGTCAGTACGACTTCTCCAAGTTCGATTTCTCTGACGCCAAGCCTGTCAAGACCCAGGTGGCTCAAGAGGGCATTGCTCAGGAAGGTCTGATCAATGCAGTCGATGGCACTGACGGGGTGATCTTCGAGTTCTTGCACACTGTGCTGATCACGGGTCTGACCTTCTTCTCGCTGTACCTGCTCTTTGCCAATATTCCTCTGGGCATTGCTGCCTTCTGGGGAACGAACATGCTCAACAAGTTCATCAACTGGTTGCTGTATGGTGGCGCGGGCTCTCACGAGAACGGTTACGACGACGGCGATCGCTAGTACCCGTTAAACGCCTTCACAAGGCGTCATAAGGCAGGAGGGGGATACCCTCCTGCTCTTTATGCTGCGAATGCCTGTAATAGCGCGAAATCATTTGATTAGAGCTTCCTTACGAATAGGATATACATCATGGCTGGTGCAATTTCATTGTTGCAAGCGACCAAATTGCTTGACAATATCGCCAGTGCTTTTTCCGTCGATGGCACTGCTATCACGTTCATCAAGAACGCGGTATTTCAAAACAAGATTCAAGCCAACGCCAGTCGTGGTGAGATCAAGAATTTGACGGCGGCAACTGCTACTGTGGGTCTGGTCGTTCAGACTGCAGCTGCTGGTGCTGTGGGTACTGATGGTGCTTTCATTACGTTCTTGAACAAGGACGGCACGAAGGCTGTGGGTTTCGGTCTGGATAAGGACGGAGACCTCAAGGTTGGCGGTGGATCACTTGGTGTCAATGCCTACAAGGTCTGGCACGACGGTTATCGGCCAGGCGCGATGCTGGCTCCTTCTGATGGTTCGTACGTTGCATGGGCTGATGCTGACCTGAATCGTCCCACAGGGACGTATCGACTCAATTCGTCCGATGCGCAGTCGAGCTATTCGCTCATCGAGTTCAACAACATCGGCGGTTCCACACCACGTGTTCAGCTGCTGGCTTGGTACGGCGGTATCGCCTCGGCACCTGATGAGTTGTACTTCCGAAATGCCAGAGACTCGGCAACGAACTTCGATGGTCAGCCCATCGGAAGCAATCGCATCTGGCATTCGGGCAACATCACCCCGCTGACCAACAACTCGAGCATCCAGTTGACGCAAGGTATGACTTTGCTCAACCGCGCTCCTGTGGCAACGCCTGCGGCTGAGGCTTGGTTCTCCACACCTGCCTATGCGACGGGTCAAGGCGACAACCGTACGCACTTTGGCTACAACTCTGGTGGAACGTTCATCAACTACATTCGTGGCGTCACGACGTACGTTGAGAGTGATCTATCTGCTCGCAAAGATGCTTACTTCGCTCCTAACATTGACAGCGATAGCGCTGTCTCTTCCGGAACGCAATGGCTGATCGGTAAGTCGTCTTGGCAAGGTAGTAACGCAGCAGCTGCCAATCGCTCCTCTGCTCTTGGTGTTCTTGCACTTCCGCCTGGAGGTCTTGCTCACTCGCAGTTGTTCACGTTCTCATCGAGCAATGGTCAATTGTCAGTTCAAACGGATGGATCGCTTTTCGTTGGAGAAGCTATCCCGTTCAATCCGTTCAACATCGACTGCAGTACGAGTGGCGGCATGCTGGTGCAGAACTACGCTGCCTTTGGCTCCGATGTTGCGATCAGTGGCGGGTTGCGCACAACCAAGCAAATCGAGATGCTCTCTCGAGTGACGACGCCTGGCGCGAGCTTCGGCATCAACCTGGCATCTGAGCCAGCGATCAAGTACGTCATCAGTCCCAACCAGAACTTCCAAGTCTCAGTCTCCAATGTCTGGACGACTGACGACGCAGTCACCTCGATCACGGTTATCGTTGGTCAAGGTGCAACGGGATACATCCCGACTTCGTTCCTGGTCAACGGCACTGCGGTGACGATTGAATGGGCTGGTGGCGCTGCGCCGGTTCCGTCTGTGAATAAGCGTGATGTGTTCTCGTTCAACATCGTTCGACTGCCCAGCTTGATCTATGTGTTGGGAACGCACACGCCATTCGGCTGATTCCAAGGATAACTAAATGGCAACCATTTCTCTTCTTCAAGCCGTTGCCAGATTGGCTGTGGTCGAACAGACTCTGGCAGGCTTCACGGGGAAGCTCACCTTCCTCAACGGCTACATTGGTTTCAATGAGACCAATCCTCAGTCTGCTGTCCACATCAACGCCCAAGCTTCGGGAGGGGATCGTCCTCATCCGTATCGCAACGGCTTGCTGGTAGAAGCTGAGGGTGACTCCAGTGTCGGTGCACGCATCGGCATTCGTTCTTCCAGTGAGAGTCTGTCGCCTTACCTCACGGCTTACCGTAGTCGCGGTACGAAGGCTGCGCCCACGGCTGTCAAGTCTGGTGACCTGCTGTTCACACTGATGACCTGTGCTCATGATGGCACTGGTTTCACAAGTGGTCCTACGATCTCCTCGCTGAACTTCGCAGCGTCTCAGGACTGGTCTGGTAGTGCTCACGGCACGGTGCTTTACCTGACGCAGACACTGCAAGACAGTGTCGTTCCTGGTGAGACGTGGCGATGGGATCAGTACGGTAACCTGCTAGGTGGTACTGTCAGGAATCCGGCCTCGGATTACTTCACCTCCATTCCTCGAGCTCACTTCTCCAACCAGTGGGACATTGGTCTGCGAGTGAGTCGGTCTGTCAAGACGACCAATACTGGTGTGGGTGGTATCGCATTCGCTGGTTTGGATGCGAATGACAATCCGAAGGACATCGGTCTGATCCGCGGATACATGGGTGAAGCCAATGCCGCGTCTGGCGGTGTTGAGATCTTGTATCGCGACGTCACGACCAAGCTCTTGCAGTCGGCGATTCAGTTCACCAACACTGGTAAGGCGATTTTGTTTGGAACGGTTAATCGCTCCAAGCTGAATGTGCCTGGCGGTATCTCGTTGATCCCGGGACTTCCCGCTACCGATGGAGCTCACCCTGACTACGGCGTCTGGATCACGAAGAACAACACTGAGTACGTTGGTTTCTCTCACCAACTCAACGCCGCTGGTGGGTTGACGATGTACATGGGCAACGGAACCACTTGGGACCGTGCTCAAGTCACTGACAGCAACAAGAACGTCTCGTTCTTTGGAGACACGATCTCCCTGGGCCGAACCATCAGTGTGGCTGCACTTGCAGTCAACAACACTGCCAACACGTTCCTGCGTGGTCTGGACATCAGTTTCCAAAACTCTCTGGGAACAGTGACCTGGGCATCAATCGGTGCGAGTGGTTTGCTGTGCACGGTGAATGCGTCGTTCAACAACCAGCTGGCAGTCAACAAGCTGCTGGATCAGTTCTTCGACAAAGCAGCAGCTGGAACGTCCGTGGCGTTTGACTACGCCACCGGTGCTAACTTCTACTGCACAGGTGTCAATGCGAACTTCGCAGTGGCGCTTAGCAACGTTCCTGTCACTGTCAATCACGTGTACAACGTGACGCTGTTTGTTCCGCAAGGAGCAACGGCGTACTTCCCGAGTTCGCTGACTCTGAACGGTTCTGCAGCCACGATCAAGTGGGCGGGTGGAATGGCGCCTGTGCCGACACCCAACAACTTCGATGTGTTCAACTTCAGCTTCATCAGGACCTCGGGCGGTGCCTGGGTCGTTCTGGGAAGTCACACTCCCTTTGCGTAAATCATGAGAGCTTTCTCCGTTGCGAAATACGCGCATCGCAGAGGCCCTATCCCTACTGGCGTGGATGCGTACCACGCTGGTAAGGGAGCCATGGAGATCAACCGTCTAGGCTATCAAAAGGTGGACGGTATCTACACGGTCAAAGCCACGGCCAAAGACGGCACGGGTCAGGCTTACTGCGATATGACGACAGATGGCGGCGGTTGGATGCTCATTGCTCGAACCCATCCGTCTTCTGACATCACGGGAATCCCCTGGGGCTGGTATCAAGTCAGTACTGGGGGACTCACGGACTTCACAAGACCCTACGCGCTGGGTTGGAAGTACTGGCATGACGCAGGTGCTCGGTTTACCGAGTTCATCTACGGCAATCGGTTGAACATCAACAACAACCGCTGGGGCCCGTTCATCTACAAGAAGTCCAACTTCAGCTGGATCAATGCTCGTGGATATGACGGGATGTTTGCTGATAACTCGGTAGGCTACTCTCCGTCTGCGATTTTGAAGTGGGATTTCGGGATCTACTTCTATGGCGACATTCCCAGCATGCAGTCGCTGTGGGGGTTCGTGAAGGATGCTGACTACCAGACTTACTGGATGCGAGATGTGGCCGGTAACGGCAATCTCAGCTATGGTCTGCAACCCAACGGACTCCTCACGACATACGTCAACTCTGCAGATCCCGCCTGGACCTTCTCAGGACCGTGGGCTTTCGCTGGCACGAGCTACAACCCGACCACGGGTGACTTCACTCAAACCGATGGCACGAGTACGAGGTACGGTGGCACGACGCAAGCCATGCTCATGGTCCGAAACAGTGCTGCTGCGCTGTAAGGAATTCTCAATGACAACCAAAATCGATAAGGAGCGATGATGGCGACGATCTCGCTTCTTCAAGTCGCAAGTAGAGTTGATGCGCTCTACGCTGCGATGTCTTTTGACTCAGCCAAGAAGTGGTTGGGTCTGGGAGGAGTGGTCACTCCTCAGACGCCTCTGCATATCCTGGCCAACGGTGTGGCAGGCAGTGTTGCTCATCCCTACCGCAATGGTGTTTTGGTTGAGGCTGAGGGTTCTGCTGCTGGCGCGCGTATCGGCATGCGCACTGCCAACAATCTGGCCGAGAATCCCAACCTGACCTTCTACCGTAGCGGCGGTACGTTGGCTGCGCCTACTAAGGTGCTGACCAATCACAACCTGGGCGCAATCAGCTGGAACGCTCACAACGGCAACAACTACGCAGGTGGTGGTACTGTTGCGACGCTGGACGCTGTGGCGAGTCAGGACTGGACGACCACGGCTCAAGGCTCGGTCGTTCGCATTCGCAACGTCCTCAAAGACACCAATGTGGCCAAGGAAGTCATCCGCTGGGATGATGCTGGACGCACGGTGATCGGATCTGACGGTCAGGGTCAAGGCATTGCGGATCTGACGGTCTACAGGCCTGGCAGCAACGGTACGGACTCTGGCGCGATCTCACTGGCTGGCTCCACAGGTCCTTCCTGGCTGGTCATGGGTAACTCCGACTCTCAAGGTACGGCAGGACCCAGTGTGATTGGTGCGTCGGATCGCAAGATCTATCTGGGTGTGGGGGATTCATTCCTCAGCCGCAGTGGTGGGACTGTTACCACGGTCGTCACTGTCGACGGTGCGCTCAGAGGCGTTGGTATCAATGCTGCTGCGGTTGCCAACACAGCTTTGCGCGTTCGCTCGCTAGGCATCAATACGGTTGCCTTGATTGACTCGGAAACAAACCTCCAGTCCTTCTTGCGTTTCCGTAACGACACCACGGGTACTCTGGGTTCTGTCTACGCAGACAACAACAAGAACCTGAACTTCGAAGCTGGTGGCACGAATACCTTCGCAACGCTGACTGCTGCCGGTGTGATGGTGGTCCGTGGAGGTGCAGCGACAAGCAGCAACATCAAAGGCTTGCAGTTCACGTTCGACAACACCAACAACATCGGCTACATCTACAGCACGCAAAACGGTACTGCCAACTATGGTCTGAGTATCGGTATCGCTGACAGCCAACTGTTCCTGACTTCTGCGGGTACCGTTGGGATTGGTCTGACGGGGTCGTCTGTTCCTGTCAATGCCAAACTGACGATTGAAGCCCCTGGTAACACGCATACAGCGCTCTTGCTGCGTGATAGTCGAACCATGGTCCAAGACGTCGGTGCTGCGATGTCGTTCTGCGGTACCACGAATGGCTTCCAAGGCCAGACTCGCTTTGTGACCTTGGCTGGTCAAAAAGAGAACGGCACTGTCAACGACACCAAGGGTACGTTCCGTCTGTTCATCGATGACGGATCGAACAATGGCGGAACGACACAACTGACCGTTCGTAGTACCGGTTGGGCAGGTTTCGGAATTGACACCCCAGGCAAGTACGGACACGGCGGTACGAACAAGGTTGTTCAGATTCACAATCCGAACAATTCACTCAATGCTCAGGCCCATGTCGTTGTTTCGTCTGGATTGTTGACTGATACGCCAAACTCCAGCGTGGGCTCGATTTCGTTTGCTCTTGGAGCTGCGGATACGGCCGCTAATCGAATCGCTCATGTCGGTGGCGTCACAGGTCCAAGTCACACGGCTGCAAAGCCTACAGGCTACCTGGCGTTCGCTACCAAGGACGTGAATGACTCGACTGCTATTGGTCGTATGTACATTCGTGAAAACGGTCTGACAGACTTCACGTATAACGTCGCTATCACGCATCCCAATGGGAAGCTGACAGTGTCCAGTACGGACGTTGCAGATACGGGTGTGCGACTCCTCTCGATTGGTGCTGGTGCAGCGAATCAGTCTTGGCAGCACATCTACTGCCTGTCCAACAGCAACGCTTTGGTGTTCCAGGTCTACGGTAACGGTAACGTCCAAAACCTGAACAACTCCTACGGCGCGCTGTCGGATGCTCGGTACAAGACCAACATCCACAACACCAAGAGCAAGCTTGCAGACTTCATGAAGCTTCGCTTTGTGAATTACAGCCTGCGTGCTGATCCTGAGGTGAAGAAGCAGCTGGGTTTGATCTCGCAAGAGGTGGAACCCATCTTCCCAGGGATGGTGGATGAGCAGCCGGTGTACAAGACCGAAATCGGTGAAGACGGGGACGCGAGGAACATTCCCACGGGTGAAACCGTGAAGAATCTCAAGTACTCCATCTTGAGCCTGATCACTGCCAAGTCGCTTCAAGAAGCCTATACGGAACTCAAAGCTGAGAACGCTTCCCTCAAGGAACTCGTTCAAACGCTGGTGACTCGCATGGACATCTTGGAAGGCAAGACAGCCTAGACAGCATAAAAGGCAGAGGGGTAAAACCCTCTGCTCGCTATGCCGCAATTTCATCAGTTAGTTTTTTATACAGTCGATAAAAAACTAACTATGTGATCAGTTATTTTTTAACAACGGAGCTGATCTTGTGTTCCCGAAGAGCTGAAATGGGAGGGTGAAGAAGACATTTCTAAGCCTTTTAGCTCTCTGCGAGAATAAGAGAATACGCGTTTAATTTCTAATGCAGTCAAGAGGTTTTGTCAATGTTGAAAACCATCATCAAGCGTGACGGACGTCGCGAACCGGCTGATGCAGCCAAGCTCAACAAGTGGATGGTCTGGTCCGCCAAGAGCATTCGTGATCGCGTCGATTGGACAAGTATCGTCACCAAGACGATCAAGGCCGTCTCGCAACAGTACGGTGAAGAAGTCCACTCGCAGGACCTTCAGCGTGAACTGATCAAGCAACTGGTGCGCACCAAGCGCTGGCCTGAATCCATCATGGCTGGCTCGCTGTACGCGGCCATGACTCGCAAGGAGATCTTCGACGACAAGATCCCCAGCATCCGCAAGGTTCATCGCAGGCTCTCCGCTCTGGGCCTGATGGTCGACCTGCCGTACACCGAGGCAGAGTACGCTGAGATCGAGCGCATCATCGATCACTCGCGCGATTTCGACATGGCCTATCCGCAGGTCAAGCAGATTCGCAAGAAGTACGCGATCCAGAACTCGGTCAAGAAGATCGAGTACGAGACGCCGCAGTTCGTCTTCATGCGCATGGCGATGAAGCTCTCGGAGAACCTGCCGCAAGAACGTCGCCTGGAGCAGATCAAGAGCTTCTACAACGACTTCTCGTTCTCTCGCGTCAATGCTCCGTCGCCCAACTACCTGAACCTGGGTACGCCGCTGAACGGCTACGCCTCGTGCTGCCTGTACGTGGTGGATGACAACATCGACTCGCTGGCCATCGGCGACTACATCGCGTACAAGATGACCGCGATGTCCGCTGGTATAGGCGGCACCCTGCAGACCCGCTCCATCGGTGAGCCGGTGCGTGGTGGCAAGATCTCGCATCTGGGCAAGATGAACTACTACACGGCGCTGTCTGGCGCTGTGAAGGCCAACATCCAAGCTGGCCGCGGTGGTGCATGCACGACCTATCTCCCGATCTTCGATCCGGAAGCTGAAACTGTGCTGATGGCACAGAACGTGCGCACGCCTGTGGACAAGCAAAACCGCAAGATCCACTTCGCCTGGCAAGACAACACCCTCATCGCCCGAAAGGTGATGTTGGACGAAGACATCTTCACCTTCAACAAGTGGAGTGCGCCGGATCTGTTCGAAGCCATGTACAGTGGCGACGACAATCTCTTCGAGTCTCTGTACAAGAAGTACGAGGCTGATCCGACGTTCGACAAGACCTACGTCAATGCTCGTGACCTCGTCATCAAGAAGGGTTACGTGCAGCGCAATGAAGTCGGCACCCTGTACCGGATGAACATGAGCGAAGTCAATCGCCATACTCCGCACAAGGAACCGATCTACAGCTCCAACCTGTGCCTGGAAATCACGCAACCCACGCGTCCTTACCAGAACATGATGGACCTGTTCACCAAGGACCATCACCGCGGCGAAGTCTCGCTGTGCTCGCTGGGTGGCATCGTCATCACCAACATCAACTCTGACGAAGAGTACTATCAGGCTGCTTACAACAACCTGCTGATGATCGACGAGTGCATCCACCTGACGGACTACCCGTTCCCTCATGTGGAGTACACCGCCAAGAACCGTCTGAACGCTGGTGTGGGCATTCTGGGTCTGGCGTACCACATGGCTCGCAAGGGTCTGAAGTACAACACCCCTGAAGGTCTGGCTGAGATTGACCGTGTGGGTGAGCGTCACGCTTACTTCATGATCAAGGCTTCGCTGCAGCTCGGACGTGAGCGTGGTGTGGCCCCGTGGATGCACAAGACCAAGTGGCCTGAAGGCTGGCTGCCTATCGATACGTACAAGCGCACGGTCGACGAGATCGTTCCGTTTGAGCTGCGTTACGACTGGGAAGCACTGCGTCAAGAGATCATCGAAGCTGGCGGCATCCGCAACAGTTCGCTGATCGCTCACATGCCCACTGAATCGTCTTCCAAGGCCTCTGGTGCTCCGAACTCGGTCTACCCAGTTCGTGACCTGTCGCTCAAGAAGACGGACGCCTCCAACGCGCTGGACTGGGTCGCTCCGGACAACGACATTCTGGAAGACGCCTATCAACTGGCCTGGGATACCGATCCGGTCGATCAAGCCAAGTACTACGGCGTGCTGCAGAAGTGGGCTGACCAAGCCATCAGTGCTGACGGCTACCGCAACCGCACCAAGACGATCACCAATGAAAAGGGTGAAACGATCGTGGCTCCGCTCAAGTTCAGTGAACTGATCTACGAGTACCAGGCCATGAACAAGTACGGAGTCAAGACCCAGTACTACAACAACTCCTTCACCGGCGGCAAGCGTCTGGACGACATCGTCCTGGCTGACAAGTCTGCCAATGGTGAGCAACCCCTGCCTGAACCCATTCAGGTTACGCCAGAGGCTGTGGCAGTGGCTGAAGAGGTCATCTCCAAAGCTGCTTCTGATTCCCCCTTCGAAGACCCTGACAACATCTTCGGTGAAAGCGAGTCCACGAGTGGATGCGCTGGCGGTTTCTGTACCCTCTGAGCAAGACAAGAAGTCACGAGAATGATCAACGAGAAAATCTTCGACGTCAACAAGGAATACGGGACTCGCACTGGGTCCTATTTCCTCAACGGCAACCCCGGTCTGTTCGACAGCATCAACAAGTTTGCTCCCGAAGTCTGGAAGCACTACAAGAAGCTCAAGACGCTGGACTGGGACGAGAACGAGCAGAACTACCAGGAATGCCAGGTCGAGTTCGAGACTGGTGATCCGTCCGAGATTCGCAAGATGATCGCGACGCTATCCTGGCAGTGGGAGCAAGACAGTATCGCAGCACACCACATCGTGCCGCTGTACGCACCCTTCGCTCCGTGCTCCGAAGTCTGGTCGGCCCTGTGCCGTATCCAAGACAACGAAGTGCTGCATGGCCTGACCTATTCTGAGATCGTGAAGAACTCCTTCTCGAACTACGAAGAAGTCATGGCCAACGTTCTGCTGGACCTGCAACCTCTGAAACGCCTCAAGGCTGTGGGTGAGGCTCTGTATCACGTTCAGCAAGTCGGTGCCAAGATCACTCTGGGCATGGTCTCGATGGACTCTGACGAGGCCCGTGACGCTGTCATGCTGCTGACGTTCACCATGTTCTGCATGGAACGCGTTCAGTTCATGGGCAGCTTCGCGGTGACCTTCGCTCTGGGTGACGTCGGCAAGTTCGTTCCGATCGCCAAGATCGTCCAGAAGATCTGCAACGATGAATTCAACATCCACGCTGAAGTGGGTCGCGAGATCATCCGCAATGAGCTGAAGACGGAAGTCGGTCGTGCCTCGTGGCTTCGCATTCGTGACCGGGTCGCTGCCATCTATCAAGAGGTGATTCAAGGTGAGCTCGATTTCACCAAGGATTACCTCTTCGCTGATGGCAAGGAGCTCTTCGGCCTGAATGCGGAGTTGCTGTGCCAGTTCACGCTGTGGTGCGCCACGGACGTGTACAACGAAATGCCGGATCTGGAAAACCCGTTCGGCAATGTGGTCAAGAACCCTCTGGGCTACATGGAAGACTGGGTCGAGATGGACAAGAACCAAGGCGCTGCTCAGGAGGAGAAAACGATGAACTATCTTCTCGGCGGCACTGAGGACGACGTCGCTGGAAAGGTGTTCTCGATCGAAGGCATCTGAAGCCAAAAAAAGAAAGCTAGTCAGCATAGAGCAGGAGCCCTAGGGCTCCTGCTCGTTATGCCGTGTTTTATCAAAACTCCTTACGACGCTTGGACTGCATCAGTTCAACGCCGAATACTGCCGATCCGAGATTCATGACGAGTTCTGTACGGTTCGGACATTCCGAACCTTCTCCGGGCTCGACGATCTTGCAAATCACCTTGTTCTCAGCCTTGTTTTTCTTCTGGCTCAGAACCTTCTCTTCGTGTAGCTCTGCCATGATCTTCAGAGTTTCCTCCGAGTCACAGCAGACTTGCCAGAGTCCGTCGATCTCTTCGCAGTAGATCACCATTTTTTCGGTATGCTCTTCGAAGATCCCGAAGTTCCGATCCTGGTCAAGAAATACCTCTCTGAATCCAGTCAGCGAAAGCTTATTGACACGCTCGTTCGCTTCCTTGAGAAAACCCAACAAAGCGAGCAGATCCAAGAGCTTGAAGCCAACCGCTATGCGCCAAAAGTCGCTTCCGAACCACGAACGCAAGACCGCATAGCTGGGAAATCCTGCACCTGGGACTACTTCAAGTACTTTGTCAGATGACATCTTGCTTCCTTGTCAGTTGAGATCTTGGTCAGCGAGCAACTTGTACTGTTCCAGATCCAGAGCGTCGAAGTCAACGACGTGACGATGGTTGGGCGACAGGGAGATCGCGAATGCACCCTTGAGCTCACCATGAGCTGTCAAGCGCATGAACACCGCCGGACGACTCTGGCCGTTCTTGGTGAACATCTGGTTGTGGAAGAACTTGGCGTCGAGCTCCTTGTCCAGACCGAGATCGTGCATGTCCTTGATGAACTTCACGATCTTACTCTGGATCACCATGAAGAGATCCGTGCTGATGCAGTGACGACTCAGCATCAGCATGAAGTCTTGGAAAGGCATGTCGTCGCTCGGTTTGAACAACGGCAGAACGAATGGCGGTGACATTGTGTCTCCTTGTCAGCTGAAGTTGTTTGGCAGCACGGGTAAGGTTTCGTCTTTCTCCGGGGTGATGAATTCGTGGAAATGGATACTCTTGCCGTCTTTATCCATGTACAGCGCGAATATACCTTGGAGAATTTCGTCGTCGTCAAGGAATCGAATGGACTGGACGGGATACAGTTCAGTACAACCGTCAAATTCCCACCACCCGACCCTGTATTCAACGAAAACCTCTCGATCAAAAGTCTCTTCGAAATACTTGGCAAAGAACTGATGAATTCCTCGCTCAAACATCTCTGCCAAATCCGAACTACGGAAATGACCCATGAGACGCTTGATCCAATCACCAAATGGTTCATCGTCTCCGAGATCTACTACAAACTCAGGAAGAGCGTCGAGCTCCTCCTGCGTCATGGTCGCTTTCACCGCGCAGTCTCGGCCAGATCACGGAAGTAGCCGTGAGCACGCTTCATCACCTTGATGATTTCTTCGTTGCTCATGACGTGGGTCTGGTACTCCAGGCGCGACCTGACGATCTGGAACTCAGCGTCCCGGTGCTGCGTACCCAGAACCTCACCCGCATTCGCCAGATAGACGATCTTCTCGTCCTTCAGGATCTGCAGGAATTTATCCGCGACCATGGTGCCATCGATCTCGAGCTTGCGCAAAGCAGCCACCTGGCGGCCGATCAAACGCAGCGCTTGAAGCTTGGTCGGCTTCTTGAGCTGGTTCAGGAAAGCCTGGGCCAGGCCGAACGCGTGACCACGCAGGATGTTCTGCTTGGTCTCTTCGGGAGTCGGGACGTAGTCCTTGGTGCCGAAGTGGTGCTTGAGCATGTCCAGGCAGCGCTGCGTCGCCAGGACCAGCGTCGTTTCACCGTCATCGGTGAACGAGCCGTAGAACGGAAACTTCCGCGTCATGTCCTGCTTCATCAGGTTGATGGCGCGCTCGTCCTTGAGGATGTCACTGCGCCAGCGCTTCTGAGCAGCCACAGCCACCTGGTCGATGGTGAACAGGGGTTTCTTGACTTCTTCTTTGTTTTCGACTTGCATTGATTCCCTCTTGACTGGTTTGAGTGTTTAGATTTGTTCGACCGCTTGAACCATGCGGCGAATCACGTTCTTGAGAATGGCGGGCAGCTCATCGTCGATGTTCATGCCCCCGCTGATCACAGTACTTCCCATGCGGCAGACGGAATGGAGTTCGACCTTTTCACCGGTCAAGGAAGCAGTCGCGATTTCCGACGGCTCCAACAAAGAGGGTAAATTGATGCCCGCTTTGGTAAAGAGTTCCTTGTAATAGACGTCATCCAAGCACTCGTCGACGGGACGCCAAAGGACGTAATCTTCAATGAATTGAGATTTGGTCCTGTGGACATCGCGATCGATCAAGATAACATGGGTGAATCTGTGCACGCTCTGATCAGGTTTGCGCATCACGATCATGATGGCTGGCGTATACAGTATCGAACCAGGATTGTCTCCAATCGAGGTGAAAGAGAGTCCGACACTGTGCGCCTTGCCCATGCTCGTAAGGATGTTCATGGAAATCCCGTGAACCGCGTCCTCGAACTTATCGAAGTCCGAGTGATGCGGATTCAGCGGAACACGGGTGAGATTCTTGGAGAAAATGCCGCTCACGGGTTATCCTTTTACTTGAACTTCTTGAGGATCTTACTGACCGCAGAGACAGACAGGCCGAGAGCTTCGGCAATGTCCTTTCGCGGAATCAGACGGACTAATGCCACGTAGTAGATGTATTCGTCACGCAGCATCGTGGCTCGGTTCTGACTGATGTGCAGGTCACGCACCTCGTTCTCCGTCATCCCGGTGTAGTCGGGATTCTTGATCACGTGGTGGAACTCAGCCAGAATCTTCAACGCATGCGTGAGGCGATTGTTGAAGGCCGACTTCTCAGCCATTCTTGGCGACCTTCTCGCCGCGGTAGGCTTGCTTCAGATTGAGGTTGAACTCGTGGAAGCCACCTTCGGCAAAGAAGAACTTCACCGGATAGCCGTCCTTGATGTCGACCATGCCGGTGATGCGACCTTCTTGGCTCTTGGCCACGGTCGAGACCCAGGTGTCTTCATCGTGAGCCCAGCTCAGCTCGCGACCTTCCCAGGCAGCGGGGTAGCGACGAGTCTCTTCAGACTCCGGCTCATCGGGCACGACGTAGCTGCTGTTGACCTCATGCAGCCAGGCCATGGCTTTCTTGGGCTCCCAGCATTCCCAGCCTTCCTCCGTGTGAACGACCTTGGCGTCGACTGCGACCGGATAGCCGGCCATCTCGTCTTCGATCAGTGCCAGGAGATCGGAGTTGATGCTTTCGGACAGGAAGAGCAGGCACGGCAGACCCATCTCGGACAGGTACAGCTTGAACGCTGCTTGCGCGGGACGACCCGCACGACGGACGATCGGCTGCTTCATCCAGCCGTGGTTGACGAAGCGGAACAGCGGCTCGTCCATGCCCTCGAACATCTTGATGGTGCCGAAGGGCTTGCCATCGAGGAACATCGTTCCGTTGGTCTTGATGTCCACGTTGTCCGCCATCACGCCTGGCAGGTAGTTCTTCAGACAGATGCGAACGTAGTGGACGTAATTGACATGGCCGTTCGCAATGGCTTGTTGGATATCGGTCATTTGGTTTTCCTTTAACGGATGATGGAAGGGAAAAGCAGATCGACGTCTTCGAACTTCTTGACCAGCTCCACCTTGACACCATAGGTCTCTTGAAGCGCGTTGCGGACCTTGTCGTAGAACTCCTGCAAGGCCTGCTTCATCGGTGCCTTGTCGTCGTTCTGGAAAGTGGAATGACGCAGGTTTCGATGGATACCGCCCAGGAACACCTCGATGTTCTCGAACTGGTGACGACCGTAGGCGTAATCGATCAGCGGATGCGCTAGAAGCTCGTCCGTCGTCTTGCCTTTTTCTTGGATACGCAGCGACAGTCGCCAGTCACCGGCGTCACTCAGCTGACCGTAGGAAGCACTCGGATACTGGTTGTTGAACAGCATCCCTTCGGTGAAGCGTTCGTCGTTGCTCTTGTTGAGCTTGAAGACGAAGCCGTCGTACTTCTTCTCTTCGGTCGGATCTTGGTCCCAGGCGACCTTGTGATGTTCGGTCGGTTCGACTTCGATCAGGATGATCTTGTTGAGCTTGTCTTCCCACGGCAGATACAGCGGGTAGCCGCCCTTGGTCTCGTAGTCGATGGAGACGAAGTACTCCTTGCGACCGACGACGTAGCGGGTGGATTCTTGGGTGTTGGTTTCAGACATTCTTAACTTTCGAAATTTGATGGCATAAGAGGAGGGTTCTTCGGAACCCTCCTGACTTTACTTGTTGAACTTATTGACGACGAAGTTGGCCAGCCACTCATCCGTGAAGCTCGGATCGCCGCACAGAGCGAACGTGCGATTTGCGACGCTTTCACGAAGGGGGTGGTGCGGGAGTCGCATGCTGAAATCGTGAGCGCGTTCACGCAGCTCAGTCACCGTGGTCGGAAGCGAGACCGTTTTCGGATTGTTACCCATCCAGACGTAAGTCTTAGGATCGAGCAGTGTGTCGATCAAATCCAGAGGACTGATCTTGTCGAAATGAGCGGCAACCCAGTAACGGTAGAACTCGTTGTGGAAATAGACGTTGCTCCACAGCCCCAGTGACTTGTTCAGCACTTCTTCGTACGCAGGATCGCGCTGCGACCTCGTGGACTCTTCGATTTCTGCGTCGAGGACCTGGATTCGGAGCTCATCCAGGGTTGCAGGGAACTCCGGCTGGTAGCGATTGTTGCGTGCGTAGAAATCCGGATCCAGAACCGTATCCTTGAGTTTTTCAGGATGCTTCTCCCAGTAATTCTTCCAGACCTTCACGACCTCTTGCTCATCCGGCGCCATGGTTGCGGTATCGCCGTCGTAACCAGGGTTGGCACGAAGATAGGTATCGAGCTCCTTGCCAGCCGTGATCAGCGTGCTGACAGCCGAATTGGTGGCGCGCAGGCGAGTCTCGTCGAGCTTGGCTTGGAGTTCGGGAGAATTCGGGATCTGCGTCGTCGTTTTCTCGCGATAGAACTCGATCTTGATATCCATCTCGATGTCTTCGATCTGCTCATCCGGCGTACCCTTGACCAGAGCGATGATTCGCTCCAGCTCATAGATGAAGTTGACCTTGGACGATGTACCGCCAGCATTCAGGTACAGCGGGGCTTCGTGCAGGTTGTCGAAGGAGCTGAACTCCGGGAACAGGATGAAGGTCGCTTGAGTTGCGTCAGCCACGTCGGTCAGACCGCACAGCAGCGGATGGACGTTGCCGTTGACCAAGACTCGATAGTTCTTGGACAGCTCGTGGTAGTACAGATCGAAGACAGTGCGTTGCGTGTTCATGAGAGATTCCTTTAACGATTTGGTGTTTTACTACGTTGAACGAATTGACTTAGATCGCTCGCTCTTTGCACGACATGTTGAATTCCGATTCATGCATCACTTCACGGACGCTATGGATCTCGTAGTTCCACTGGTAGATGTACCAGTCGCGCGTGACGCGCTTGAGCTCTTGGATCCGAATTTGCAACATTTGCATCGCGAACGTGAGCTCCTCGGACTCAGTGATCAGATTCTTAGGGACAGCGACCACATCCACGATGGACTTCTTGGTCTCGCTTTCCGAACGAATGATGATCACGACTTTCTTGACAGTCATCTTCAGACCTTCTGGGTGAAGCGTTGAGTGTTTGCGCCAATGCGGCCGGTTTCGAGTGCAATGACGGCGTCGTGATGACGTTGCGGCATATCCGGGAAGTAACCGCGCTCGATGGCATTGAGCAAGCTCGAACCATGATGGTACTTGGTGACGCGGTAGTGGAACTGTCCCTCGAACTTCGATACTGACTGCGTCAGGAACACCACTTCGTAATGTTCTTCGTCAGCATCTTCAACCTCGTAGAACATCAACTCCATAGAGACGTCGTCTCCAACGGAATCGAGCAGATCCACGATGTTGAGCACATCACCATCGTCGCTCTCGAGGAACGCGAGCAGACCTTCGTAGTAGTCGCCTTCTTTGGAAACGCTGAACTTGTTGTCGTAACCAATGAAGTCCCATTGAGTACGGCAACCGACGTCGATGTCTTGGTGATCGAAGAGCATTTGTACGTCCGCCGCTTCTTCCTTGCTCTCGATCTTGCGACGAGAGTGGTTCGACAGCTGGAGAACCTTGGACTTCATGTCTGAGTTCAGCAGCTCGAAAATCTGCAGCGTCAGATCGCGGAACATCTCACCGAAGGCAGATGTCAGATTGGGCAGAAGGAATTGGTTGAACATTTCTTGGTCCTCGTTTAGTGTTTGACTGGTGTAGAAGGATTAAGGCCTGAGTTTATCAATCAGGTCCTTGAAATACTGATTGCTGATGTGTTCTTCGTCGAACCGATCAGCGATGTCTGTGATGAATCCACCAAGCGGAGCCAGGTAGGTCATTCTTGCTTTTGCACGGTCAGCTTCCAGAAGGTACTCTTCGTCGCTGATCTTAGTAACCACACACTCCTGAGCAAAGTGACTTTGGTTAATTCTGATGTATTCCGCAATCGTACCCATCGTGAACTTGAACGAGGGTTTGTCGCAGAGGAAATGCAGTTGATGACGGAGAGGAAACTTAGTGCTTCGCTCGTCTTGATGTTTCACCAGTGCATTGAGGTACACCAGCTCCATCAGGAACAGCATCAAGAAACTCTCAAACTCAGATTGCGTCATGCTTCTCTCTCACATACCGGGCATAGGAGCCCTCTTGTTTTACTTGCGACGGATCTTGCTCAGATACTCGTTGCGACGGGCGAGCGACGCCAGCGTGCAGGACTTGTCCGTGGTGCACGCGTTGTTGATCTGCACTTCCCAGCCGCGCTGCTCGATCATGAGCGCGTGCTTTTCAGGATCACTCAGTTTGGTGTCCTGACGGATGGCTTGGACGAGGTCGTCCATCTTGGCTTGTTCGACCTTGATGGCAGCGTCTTGCTTGGGAAGAGCGAACGTGGAAGTGGCGCTCAGAGAAATGAGCAAAGTGATGAAAAACTTATACATGGGAAGAGGCTTTCGTAGTAGGGGTTACTTGGGCAGGAAGAGGTCTTTGTAGACGTCGGCAACGGAGAGCTGTTTGGCGAGCTCCACGAGTTTCTCAACCTTACGAGCTTGCTGCATCGGCAGCTTCTTGACGTAGTCGCGATCCACACCACTGATCACCGTGACGGCATCGTTGATCAGTTGAACTGCGGCTTTGTGCAGGTCATGTAGAACCCCGCCGTTCGCTTGCGTACCAGGATTCTCACGCACGAACGCGATTGCAGTTTGCAGCACGAGGCCGTGAGCCATGGTTGCGAGCAGCTCAGCTTGCGCGCCATTGAGGTTCAGATTGCTGGTGCGAATCTTCTCGGCGATGAACTCCAACGTCGTTTCTTTGATGACGGCGATCGCCAGAGAGTCGCGTATTCTCGTATAGAACTCGTTGGTCCGATATTCGATTTCGTCGTACTCGGCTTTGAAGCCGTACGCCAGCTTTTCGAACTCAGGCGTGTAGAGAAGTTCATCACGGAAACCTCCCGCGACCGGGTAGCCTGATTGGAGGTTCTTCCAATAGACCTCGATGGCCGTTGTCAGTTGCCCAGAGTTTTGCTTGAGGTACGCTCCGTACACCGCGTCGGAGAATTTCTCTTGGATACGCTCGACGAGCTTTTGGACTGGTGTGGTCATGCTCTTTACTTGAGGAAATGATAGGGTTGGTCGTTGACGAGGTCGATCGTCGCCATCTCAGGCGGAGGATCGTAGTCGTCGCAGAACTTCTTTGCCTTCTCCACGTCAGTGAAGAAAACTTGCCGGACTTCTGCATTAACGTAGTCAGCGCCGCCGGGAACGTACCAGTACGACACGGTCACGGGAGTGTCAGCTGTCTTGTTGTACGAGCCACCGTACCCGATGACAGTTGCTTGTGCTACCATGTTCAGAATCCGTTCACGATTTGAGGGGTTTTGTTCTCGTAGCCACGAATGGCTGCGATCAGGGATTTGGCGTTGTCCACGATGGGACGATGGGCCGCAGGTACGATCACCTTGTTGGCCACCGACGGCGTGATGCTCAGCTCGTAGTTCACGGCCTCGCAGATGTTCATCACCGTGAATGCTTCTTTGGATCCGAGCGTCTCGAAAGACGCTTCACTGCCCAACAGGCTTCCCATCACGAAGGCCTTCACTGCGATCGTTTCCGCAGCAGTAAACGCATTGAGTTCGAGTTTGCAAATCAGACGCATGAGAGTTCCTTTTGCCTAATAGACGGCATAAATAGACAAAAGAAAATGGGGAGCGTAACAGCTCCCCATTCCTTCGTGGTTGAGGGAAGGGTTAAAGGCTTAAGCAGCCTTCAAGTTCTTGTTCGCAACCGCTGCGGCAACTGCCGACAGAGCGCGAGCCAGACGACCGCGTCCCATGCGAGGAGCACGGGCTTGGTTGCTGGTTTGTTGGGGGACCTTGGGTTGGATGTCGCTCATCGCGATTTCCTTTGCTGCTAGTGGTTCTGCGTTAGCTATCCTCCGCCGACACTACCTTCGCAGATTAGATGTGTCGGTCTTAAGAGCCTCAACTTCTCGGCTGATGAGCTCTTATGTTTGAGTTGACTCAGTCCGGATCGCTGTCGTCAAAGCGCTGGTTATAGTACTCCACGACTTCGTCAGCAGTGTTGAGCTGCTGTTCGTCATCATAGAAGACTTTGATCAGCTTTTCAGCCGTGTCGACGACTCCGTCCTCCAGACCTTCGCGAGGAGGACAAGTCATCGGCATGGTGAACTGACAGCTCATCCAACGCGGCGCTCCCAACTTGAGTTGGTAGGTCGTATCATCAGTCAGGAAGAAGACCTTCCCATCAGACACGATCGTCACGCCGATCGCCTTGATCAGGAGATCTTCGTTGTCGGACTGCAGCGCTGCGTTGACTTCAGCGCTCGACATCACTTTACCGAAGATGGTCTCCGGCTCACGACGCGGCTCGAACTTCAGGCCGCGCTTGAGGATCTCCGCTTTGTGAGCGGTTTGGCGCTGACGATAGTTGTCAGCTTCGAATTGCTCCACGGTCACAGGACCGCGCAATTGTTCGGTCGTCATTGCTTGGTTTCCTTTATTCGTCGTTGGCGTATCCATCGTCGCTCGGCGCAGCACGGCTCACCGGGAAGCTGAGAATGCTGTTGTGGCCGTGCTCACGTTGCAGGCGTTGGTTCACTTTGGTGCTGGTGCGCTGCGAACGCTTGAGCTCGTCGGAACGATCATCGCCGAAATCGATGCGCGCCCGGACACGGCTCTTGATGAGCCGGATCTTGACATCACCGATCTGGTAGTTGAGCCTGCGATACTCTTCATCCTCGACGCTTTGGAAGTGATCATCGGTCAGCACGATGTCCTTGACACCCTTACCTTCGAACATCACCGTGATCATCGCACCAACGTCATGGTTGAACGACTCAACTCCGTACGCGTCTTCGACACGACCATCGGCATGAGTCACCTCAGCCAGATAGGATGTCGCATTGCGCATGTCGGTCAGGATGTTCTCACCGAACAGAATGGTGACGTTTTCCATCACCGAGCCGCCGTAGGTGTTGATCTCGCGCACCAGCGCTTGCAGCATGTCGAAGCTGAAGTCCTCCTGGACGAAGCTCTTGAACTTCAGGACGTGCAGGACTTGCTTGTCGCTGTATTCCTTCAGGTTCTCCTTCAGGTACGGAACAATGATATCCGCGCCCAGCTCGTTGAAGTCCTTGCGATAGCGCAGACGACCCGGCCGGTTGATGAAGAGCTTGGAGACCATGCTCTCGTCATTGGCCACGATCATCATCAGCTTCTTGCCACCGCCCGACGAACCGTCGAACAGCGTGAGCAGATCGTTTTGCGATTGCGTGTCCGCATCACCCTCGTTGTTGAGCTTGGCGTAGTTCTTGTCGAACTCGTCGAAGCAGACCAGGATGTCTTGCTGGATGCACGACAGCATGAACTTGAGTGCGACAGGTGCGATGGTCTGCTGCACCAGGATCACCGGCATGTTGGACTGCAGCGCGGTGTCGATGCACACGCGAACGGTCGTGGTCTTGCCGGTACCCTTGGCACCAATCAGACCGACACCGACGTTCTCGTTGCTCGACTGGTAGCTGCGGAAGAAGCGATCGACGTCGCGCAGCACGGAGCCGTACAGCTTCTTCGGAGGCTTGATCTGTTCGACCGGACACAGATCGATCGTGCCGATCTTGGGATCGGTGATGCGCACCGTGTAGACACGCGCACGCAGTTCAGGCAGCGCATCGCCCTTGACGAGCTTGTGGATCGTGACGGCGCCTTGAGCGTCTTCACGGAAAACGTATTGCTGATTGTTTTGGTCCATGGTACTTTGACGATTCTCTCTAATTGACGAATGAAGCGGTTTAGCTGATCGAATCGATCTTGCGTTCGAAGTCAGCCAGGGACGCTTCCACGAGATCAGCGCAGACGAAGATGTCGTACTTGACGCCAACGCCATCACTGGTGAGCTTGACGCTCACCAGCGCCGGATTGCCATTGCGGGAAATCGGCGCATAGAGCAAGTACTCGGTGGAGCTCTTGCTGAGCCGCGCACCGAGCCACTTGGTCATCGCATCGATGAAGGTTTGAGCCTTCGCACTGTCGACGCGGTTTGCCACGAGCGACAAGCCACCACCATCGACGGAAATCTTGTTGCCGTTACGAGCTTGCTGGAGCAAGTTATTCAGAATGTTGAACATGCGTTCTCTCCTTAGAGTTTAGTGTTTGAATTTGAAGGAAAGGATTTCAGTGGAGTTTGTTCTTGTCAGACGGGATGTCTGCTTCGATCTCCATCATGAGCTCGCCGATCACTTGATCGATACCGCCTTGGTCTTCGACCGCACGGCGATCCAGGCAGATGAGACCATCTGGCCAGTCATAGCCCTGGTAATACACGCCGCAGAAATCCATTGCGGCTTGCATGAATGCCTTGTCTTCACGGATGCGAAGATTCGGACTCTTGTCCGTGTCCAGCAGCGCAGCCACCTCAGGGTGACGAAGCGCATCAATCACACGCAAAGCCTGGAACTTAGGAATGCAGCGGCAAAGGGTATCGACGGTGAACGTCTCCTTCTTGCCAGTGCACTGCTCGTAGTACGTGACTTGTAAGATGTCTTGCACCACAGCTTGACGGAATTCTTCGTCGCTGTAGTTAGAGACGTCTTGGATCAGGTGAGGGCCTTGGTACCAGTTGGCGATCTCCCAAGCTTCCGGTGTGTCCACCATGGCCTGAAAGCTCTCAACGAACTCAGGCAGGAAAGCACCGGACTCATCTTCTTCGATCATGTATGACTCCCGTTGATTCAAGATCAAAGGACGCCCATTACCTATAATGGTAATATGTCACTGATTTAATCTTGAATCCATTTAACAAAAGAAAGAGGCTTGACTCAAGACGCAGGTAAAGGAATTAACCTTCACCCGCGCTCGTACTTCAACATGTTGTTAGGTGTAAAAAGAAAGGGAGGAAGGAGACGAAGGCCTCGACCTCCTCCCTTATGAAGGTCAATGGGAGCTATCCCCTGACCGGACCAAACACGCTTTCTAAGGCTTGACTGGACCAAACAGCATGCTGAGAATTTCCAGCATGCGTTCATGCTCAGACTGAATCTGCACCTCGCGAAGAGGACACAACTCAGCAGCCAGAGCACGGCACTTGTTCATGAAGGCATGAACCGGCATAAGCTTGGTGTAGTCCAAGATCTCCTGAGGCGTCGTGAGACGTTTCAGGTAGTAGTCCTGGACATGGTCACCCAGCGCTTGCAAGAAGCCCCGCGAATCGAGCTCCTTGCAGTAGCGATGTTCCAGCAGGTGATACTGGAAGTAAGTGCGAATGCCACCTGTCGTATCCATCAAGCAAAACCGCAGCTTGTCGTTTTCTTCTTCTTTGACGAGACGGCGGATCATGTCCCAGATCTGACCTTGTTCAATCAGTGTGAGATCGGGCGCAATTGGGTTGCGAAGACTATCGGTGGAAAGCATTTACTTCCCGTTCCTTCCTGTTGTGATGTTTGTTGTTAGGCCAGCTTCAGGGTCCAGATCTTTTCCAGATCGTGAATGTGAACCACGAAGCATTCATCGCTCACCTCTTCGAAGAGGATCGCTTGTTTGTCGAGCTCAGGCTTGATTGCCTGAACATTGATGGGGATGAACTTGACGCCATCGACCGTGATGTCGTACAGATTCACCTTGCCCGGAGGAACAACCTGATCGTGATTGATCCAGTTCTTCTTGACCCGATCCCACTCGTAGTAGAAATCCAGTCCAGCGATGTAGAAGTCCAGTGCATGGACAGCACCAGCGCTATAGCCCGCGTTCGTAAACGCTTGCTGAACAGTGTCGCCGGTCAGGTATTGCTTTCGACCATCGAGCCACAGCAGTGTGAAGAATTTCATGACTTTCCCTCTCGTGTAGGTATTGATCTTTGACTAGAGAAAATAAGAGAGCGGATGAGGACACCCCCACCCGCTCTCTCGAAATCCACGGTGCTAGGACACCGTGGTGGGAGGAACTCAGTTAGCAGAGCCGGCGTTGGGCCAGAAGGCCAACGTACGGCTCATGTCCAGCTCACGGTCGTTGACGAACACGCAGTAGTGCCGGAAGCCGTCGTAGTGACATGCGCGCAGCGTCCAGCGCGCCATCAGTTCGACTTCAGCTTCACTTTCACTCACGACATAAATCGTGGACGTGTGGATCGGACCGATGCTCCGAGCGCTTGAGACTGTGTGCTGGAAAGTGAACACCAGACACATCTGTCCATCCACGACATCTTGGCGATGGTAAATCAGCGCGCTGTTCTCCTTCTTCGCGCTGAGGACGAGGATGACGTTACCCACGTCGTTCGGCGCCAAGTCCTTGAGTTCGGCGTGGGAGATCAGCTGATGTTCGTCGACAATCTTCAGTTTCATGATTGGTCCTTGTTACTTGAGAATGTGTTGTTGATACTTATCACACACGGTTTGACGAATCGCGTCAAAGCTTTCGCGGTAATGAGTGGTCTTGGAGATCCATTGGCGGACCTTCGGGTCAGGTTCAAACTCCTTCATCAGCTCTTCAGCGATGATGACGGCGCAGTTGACCGTGTGCAGCTTGCCAGCGTTGACCATGTATTCAAGCTGAGCACGAACAAGGAGTTCTACCTTGTCCATGTTCATCAGCAAGAAGTCACGAAGGAGCGGTACGATGACTTTCCCCACCGCTTCCTTGGCGATGGCCGGAATATCAAAGGAAGCAGGAACAGGGTTATTCATGGTACGTGAATAAGAAAAGGAGCTCGGTAGAGGGTTAGTCTACCGAGCTCGAAACCACCCCGAGGGAGGATAGGGGTGGAAGTTGGGATCGAAAAAGATCCCCCAGGTTTCAGTGCCCGGGGGATTGAAGCTCACCAGTCAGGCGAGGGAGGAAGGGATTCAGGCCACCAGACGCAATGCAGGGGGATTGAGCTTGAGCAGCTGGTTGCGCAGCTTCTTGGCTTCGCTGTCGTTCCACACGACTTCGATTTCACCAGAAGCTTTGTAGCGCAGAGTACCGACTTGCATCTGACCCAGCTTCATCAGGCTGAACTCGATGGTGTCGCCGACTTGGCCTTCGATCATCAAGAACTCCGTACCCCGACGAACTGCGGTCTCGATACGGGAGTAGCGACGAATCCAGATGACTTCGCGAACAGTGCGGCTACGGCCGACGAGACGATGCAGACGGGCTTCGACGTTGAAACGGGACATGGCGTTACTCCTAATTTAACGATCAGATGGAAAGAGAATTTAGGCGGCTTCAGCAGCCGGCTTCTCGAAAGCCTTGAGCAGGTTCTCGAGCTTCTCCGTGATTTCGATGCACCACTCGGTCATCTTGTTACGGATGGCCTTGAGGATCAGAACGCCATCCAGATAGATGGCAACGAAGGTGTCTTGTTCGACAAACTCCACAGCGTCTTCACGCTGCTTGGAGATGCGTTGCAGATGCTTCAGGCGAGCAATCGTGCGACCGATGAAAGACATTGCAATACGGCTCTGGGCATTCAGAGTACGGACAATGCGCGACATGATTAACAATCCTTGAGAGATAGAGGTGGTATTGACTTAACCACTTCTATCGCCCCGGGAGGCGAAGCAGCTGTGGTTAAGCGGTGATGTTTTCTTGCTTCGGGATCGAAGCGAAATCGTCGAAGAGTCGCTCCAGGCTGGAGACTTCGTCTTCACAGCTCTTGAGCATCAGGCGGATGACGCCCAGACGCTCGACCAGAACTTGCAGACCCGGATGCTGAGCGATGCTGGCGTGAACAGCGCTTTCGCCACCATTGAAGGAGTAGTACTCCGAAATGTTGACTTCGAGCTTCACACGGATCTTGTGCAGGTGATCCTGGGCCTTGGTGAGTTCCGTGATTTCACGGATGTTGGTTCCCAAGACCTCCGCGCTGCGACGCAGGGACGGGGAAATGGTCTGGTTGGTGTAGACCGGGATGTTGCTGAACTTCATGGAAATTCCTTAGGTGATGGTGAAGAAGTCGTTGAAGTCTTTGTTGACCTGATTGACCTTGGTGTCGATTTCGGCAACTGCCTCATCGAGGGCCGCGAGTTTGGCCTTGGCCAAGACCAGCTTGGGGTGATTCGCCAGATCCTTGGCAACCGTTTCACGGCCGCCGTTCTTGACGTAGTAGGTGGAGATCTCGCCTTCGAGATTGCGACGACCCGTCAGCAGCTTGTTCTTGAAGCTGGTGGCGATCTCGGCCTTGTCCTGGCTTTCCAGGAAGCCGAAAATCTGGTGATTCAGATAGACACCAGCGCACAGGTTGTCGGTCTTGATGGTTTCAGTGGTCATGTTTTGGTCCAAAAAGAATCCCACGTCATAAGCTCCGCTATCCATCAGGACAGCGGACACGTATGTTTGGGGGGTTAGGATGTTTACTTTAGGCAGATACTCCACCAAAGCTCTATACTCTAATATGTGACTGAAATAATCTAGATTTCAATCACTCAGCATAAAACGCAGCAGGGAGCTACCCCTGCTGTTTATGCCGCTTTACTTGTACAGCGAAGCCAGAATGCTCACAATCAAGCTGTAGATGTTGGTGTCGTTCGGGACGTAGTCACGTGCCAGCAAGATGTGGTTGGAAGGAACACCCACCTCCACGATCTTGTCACGAGACAATTCCTTCTCCACCTCAGCCATCAGCCTGGTGCGAAACGGCGAAGTCGCCATGTTCGGAGACCGCTGAATCGCTGTCCAGTCTTCATCGTTGGCTGTGCTTCCGATAAAGACCGTGACCGTGCGACGCAAGCTGCGTCCGTCACCCAAGCTCTTGTAAGCGCCAATCACCACGCCAGCGCAGTAGCGATTGGTACTCTGTGCAGCACCCTTTTCCACACCCACAACTTCATGGGTGAAGGACAGGATCGAAGGAGGCAAATGCTCTTTGATCAGAGCAGCGAGTTTTTGTACTTCAGACGATTGGTTGGTCGTCGTCTGGGACGGGGGTGTCGTCATCAAAATCCTCTTCTTCACCGGAAGACTCAGTTTGGTCTTCAGCCCGGCGGTTGTGTTCAGGGGGAGCGCTGGATTCGAAGATGCGAACGCCACCTTGACCATCGGAGTTGCCATGGCGATAGGTGCCAGTCACTTCGAAGTAGGTGACGCGTTCACCGTCCTCGACTTCCACCTTGGCAAACTCGTACTTGAGATGACCTTCGATGGAATCGCGCTCACGAATGCGTTCGGCCATGTCGTCAAAGACTTTGGCCAGACTCTCTTGTTTCAGAAGCATAGGAAACGTCTTTCTTCATCAGTTGTTCAAACAGGTAAGATTCCCTTCTGACCTTACCGCGTTGAACGTCGTCATAAGTGAAGGAAAGCATTGCACTAGGTACCCTCTTATCGCTATAGAGGAAAACCTGTGCAATGCTAGCCCACGGAATCACTGCCTTTCTGTTCTTGGCATTGATCCTCATCGCGTCTTCGGTGAATTCAACATCCACCCTGTCAAAAGGTATCCAGTCAAATCCATACACCACTGCATTCGAGTATCCTACTTCTCCGTTATCGTGCAGGAATGGCAGGGAAAGGTGACGCGAGTTCTTCTGCTCAAACGGCGGATCGATGATGAGATCTTTGTCTATGGAATGGACCCAGATCTGCATCCTTCGACCCGCCGAATGGCAGAACATGACGACGTCTTTAGCCGACGTCAAATCGAGCACTTTACTGAGGATCGACAGCCTCACCGTCGACCATCCACAGGCCGTTGATCACACCGTCAGTGATCGTGAAGTCACGAATAGTCCCATTGATGTCGGTCAGACGAACCCCGGCAGGAGGCAGATTGGGATTTTCCGAGACGGCACGGAACCAGTGACGCGGCACGGAAGCTTCCACGAAACTCGACGCGTTGTCATTGATGTTCACAGTCGGATCGGTGTAGAAGTTCCCGAGATGGTAAAACGCGGTACCATCATCGCTCACCAGATCACTGACTCGAGCAGCGCGATACCCGGACAGAGGTTGGACCTTGTCTTCCTTCTTGAAGATGGAAGACTTCCGTTCCCAGGAAGACTCCGTTCCCAGCCGGACTTCGAATCCCAGTGCCAGCACTTCAGCCATCGACTTGCCTTCGAAGTGCTGAACCATCCAGTTCCCCACAGCCTTGGAGAGTTTTTCGATCTCCACGGGAGTCGGATCACGACCGATGCACACGTAGTACGTCACCGCGTAAGGTTTCTGCTCGGAACGATCGTCACCGTAATAAGCCAAGCACGTGAACGGAACTCCATTGTCACGCATCGACTTGTTCAGGTCGTAGACCAGTTCGAGTTCCTGGACAGTGCCGAAACCTTCCTTCGCGATCACCGAAGCCTGAGGGTTGGGAACCCACAGACCTTGAACGACTTCGCTCTCCACCTTGTAGAGGAACTGGTTGTTGATCACGACCCAGCGCTGAGCCTTCGGCGTGTTGTTGTTCTTGAGCTCACAGCCCACTTCCTTGATCACGATCGGGCGGAAATACTCGCCATTCCTGGAGCGGTAGACGGTCAGGCCAGCGCCGAGATCATCCATTGTCGCAGGCTTGAAAGCCGAAGACTGGATGAGATCAGCTTGCGCGGGAGCCAGAGACACCGGTGCCGATCCGTCGTTGGGCTGGTTGCTCAAGTGCAGTTGCAGCTTGCCAGAGCGACGATCCACGCCATTCAGGTACAGACCAGGGAAGGCCGAGCTGATGTAGGCATCGATCGGCTGCAGCATGACGCTCAGCGCCTCTTGAGCTTTGTCGATCGAATCGATCTCGAAGACATGGGTGTGGACGTCTTTCGGATCAGCGTCTTCGAAGACACTCTGAGCGATCTCTTCGGCCAGCTCTTCGATACGAGCAGCGCTCTTCCTCGCATCCTGATCAGCTTGACCCAGAGCAGCAGCGACATCGGCAGCGTGTGCTTCTGCATCGGCCTTCCACTGCTTTTCCTGATCCTTGTAGTGATCGTGTTCACGGATGTCGATTCCGGCGAACAGTGTCAGGAAGCGGGCAGAACCTTCGCTGGTGATCGCATGCAGGTTGTGCGGGCGTTGATCTTCAGGCACAGCGTCGTGGAACGCCATGGCCAGATTGCAATGCCAGGACCAGGCGTAGTCCGGATCACGCTGCAGCGCTGCGATGAGGGCTTGAACCTCCTTAGCCACACCCATTTCAGGAATGGTCGCGGTAGGCTTGACACCCGTGTCGACGATCTTGATGCCAGTGCACTTGCTCAGAGCTTCGATCAGGTGCGCGTCGCGATCTTCCTTGGTCATCGCGTCGAGCTTGGCCTTGATCTGATCGAAGCTCTGTTGCTCGCCTTCGAAGAGCAGAGGCGTGTTGATGAATGCCTTCGCCAGCACGGTGTGCAGCACGTAGGCCAGATGGGTCTTGCCGACGTAAGAACCACCCTCAATACCGATGGTGATCGACTTCTTGTCATTGATGCCAGTTCTCATGATTTCACTCTCTTGTTGTACTACTTGATTAAAAGGAAATGGTGATCAAACCGCTCACCCTGGCGTAACGCTTGTGTGCTTCGAGATAGATTTGCCTGACCTCAGAGTCGGCATCAGCGAAACCCTGAAAATCAGACTTGAAGGTGGCGTTGTCTTCCGGCTCGTTTCCATACCGCAGCACGATGGTTGGGGGTAGACCACCTTGATAGCCGATATAGACGTCGTACTCGGCGACTTGTCCGAGATACGCGGAGTTGGGATTTTGGCCCTTCCAGCGAATCGCACCAGGTATCATGCTCTCAGTCTTGATTCGTTCAGTCTTGAGTTTGCACTGCTCCCGATCCATAGTCAGGGTGAAGTCGGTGAGATAGACATCATCAAAGAGCTTGATGCGTCGACCCGCGGCTTTGAATCCATCCATGACTTCACGGATTTGCTCCTGGCACCAACCAGCAGTGGCTTGGAAGCGAATATTCCGCAAGACAGGTTCAATCCGTTCTTGAAGCTGAATCACGACTTCGTTGAAGTCAGCCTCACGACCGAAAGCCGGATTGGGAATCTGCTCTCGACCTTGAGTGAGGAATTCAATTTTGTTGAGGT